>JAPJBO010000498.1:0-166853 GCA_030068145.1 Diplonema papillatum | reverse complement strand
GAGATTCGCCGCCGCCCCTGCTTTGCTGAGCTCATGCGGGCGGACCGTGCGCGGTGGCCGTCTTGTACGCGCGTGCACGGGGTAATCGTGGAAGGCGCGCCGGTCGACGCGGCGGCCTTGCACCATTTCATGGCGTCGGTGTACGTGGCGCGCGAAGAGTCTGAGCGTGGCCGTCTGGCAGCGGTACAGCCGATCCACCCCTGGAGGGCGGCAACGTCGCGGCCGGCGGTCCGACACCTGTTTGACTTCGGGCGCCTACCGGATGAGCCGCCGAAGTGGCCGTATGGGGGACGGACGATGCGGGCGATGAAGGGCTGGCTGTCGGCATTGCAGTGGACGGACACTGGCGAAGTGTCGAACATCGAGTTGGCCGTCGACTTCGAGGTCTTCACCGGGCACGACATCCTGGGCCCCCCGAACCTCGCCGCCAACCGAAGGGGGAAAACCCTTTGGACGATGCTAGCGACGCTGTGCCGCCTGTGTCGGGAACTGCAGCTGCCGTCGCCGCTTCCGGCCGAACGGAAGGACCGGGTGGGCTCGATGAGGACGCTGGGGGCGCCGATGCTGTGGGGTGGTCTGACACCGCGGCCACATTTCGCTGGGGGGGAGGAGACGTTCGAAGTCTTGGAGATGAACTTCCCGCGTGCGGCGCTCGGGGACGGGAAGAACTGGGGCGGGGACGTGTTCCCGCTCTATGACGCGACGAGGCGAGCGCAGCGTTCGGCGCGCTGGGCCGAGCCCACACCAATGCCGCAACGACCACGCCTCCCGGTGCTCGTCCCGGAGTCGCAGGCAGACCCCCTGCTCCGCTCACAGTCCGTCTGTCACGCGTGCGCGAAGCAGAAGTGCGCAATGTGCTCGGGCATGCGCAGGAACTTCAGCCTCGTAGTGGACCAGTGCTGCCTGGTCCACCACCGACCGGACGACGGCCTGCGTGTGCAGTGTTGTCGGGCGCACCGGCTGACGCGGTGCGGGACCTGCCCGAACGCCGACGCGTGCTGCGGACGGGGGCATCACAGGGGTGGTGCTGGCCGCGACAGCAGCAGTGGCGACGGGGGTGGCGGTGGTCGTGGCGGCCGCTGCCGCGGCCGTGGCCGCGGCCGCGGCGGCCGAGGCGGCGGAGACGACAGTGACGGAGACGGTGGCGGCGGCCGCGGCACTGGTCGCGGCCGCGCACGCGGCGGCGGTCGCGGCAGCGGACGCGGCGGGGATCGCGGCGGCGGCGGCGGTGGCGGTCGCAGCCTAGGCGAGAGCGACGGCCTCACAGGCCGGAAGCGGCGCGCGCCGTCCCCACCTGGAACACCTACCAGCCGTGGCCGGAGGAGGCGGACGACGAAGTCGCCCCCGAAGCGCGCCCCCCCGCCAGCAGGCAGGAAGCGACCCGCGCCATGCACCCCCACGGCCTCTCCCGCAGCCGCGCTGCGCGCACGACGACGACGACGCGCCGATCTCGGCGACGACGGCACTGGCCTCGCCGGCCCGAACACACCGCGCCCACCCGGCCCCGCCCGGCCCTCTTCGATGGCAGGCCCTGACTCGGGCCATGATTCTGTTAGTTTTTCGCACTCCGATGAACTCGGACTTGACTCGCGCCCACTGCGCCCTCCACGGGTCGCGCAACGATCGCGCCCTCCCGCCGGCTCTTCCCGGCTACTCGCGTCCTCCGCATCGCGGCGTGCCTATCGGCGCAAGCGAGAAAGCGAAGACTCCGATTCCTTTTCGGATTATGAATCGTGAGCAACTGCCAACAACAGTTGCAACCGACTAGAGTTGCGCCGCGCCGAAAGCGCCGAAAAAGTGACCCTTCTGGAGTCACGTAGCGAAAAGCTGGCATAGTGTGGTACTCATTTGCTTGCAAATGACTCCCCACTAACGCAACAAGACGACGATTCTTCTTGACTTTTTGTGATTTGGATTGATTTTTCGGGATTCCAAAAGTTGACCCATGACAATTTGTGATTCCCCCCGTCGACCCGATGACCATGGCCACCCCAATGTGTTTGTATTGTATTTGCCCCTTACCTCTATATTTCCTCCCTTCCATTCGGAGTCGAAGCAGCAACGTCGAGTATTTTTCTGTTGCAATAATGTAATGTCGGTGTCGATCATCACAGTAGTCGCAGCAATGTAAGCCGGCCCATCCCCTCCTGACAGACTGATGAGACCGTGATGGACAGCTCCAAGCAATTCTATGAGGATCCCGGCGTGAGATGGGCCCGATAGACCACGGTGTACCGTGGAACACCGCGATAGACAGCGGCAGGCAATTCGATGCAGTTCCAAGGAGGATAGATAATGACCGGCTAACAATGATTAGCACAGTGAAAGTGTCCGTCCGGTGGTGTCCCCCTATCATTACCTTATCCGATAATCGGCCTCAATGTTGGTTCTCAAAACACTGAACCGTTATGGTACCTTATCCGATACCCGGCCTCAATGTTGGTTCTCAAAACACTGAACCGTTATGATACCTTATCCGATACCCGGCCTCAATGTTGGTTCTGAAAACTCTGAACCGTTATGATACCTTATCCGATACCCGGCCTCAATGTTGGTTCTCAAAACTCTGAACCGTTATGATACCTTATCCGATACCCGGCCTCAATGTTGGTTCTCAAAACACTGAACCGTTATGATACCTTATCCGATACCCGGCCTCAATGTTGGTTCTAAAACACTGAACCGTTAACCAGAAACGTCGACGTGCCACACCCGAAACGCGTGCAAACACGTGCACCCGAAAAAGCGGACATGACACCCGCCTTTTTAACCCCCCAGCTTTTCGGTAAAGACGTCGATGTGAGAACACCCTGGCGACGAAGACGGAGAGTGCGGTTTTCAGTGTCAGCGGCAGGTAGTATGTTGCCGATACTTGACGCGTCGTGACCGATCTTCCTGTTCTAACAGCCGAAGGCGTATCCGCCAAAGTCGGTTTGTACGCATTGCCACGGCGTGGCTTTCAGCGCGTGGAGTATATAACTGCTTTCCTTTGCGCCAGCACCGTCACAGGCAAGATGCACCTGCAAAAAGGACACGATTCGTGCGCGCAACACTCAAAGAACGGCGCAGTCCTACCGACTCGTGGGAATCGGCAGCTGATATCTAAACCTGTCAATGAACACAATTGGTGGACAAGTCTGGTGCCAGCACCCGCGGTAATTCCAGCACCAATAGCGTATATTAATGCTGCTGCTGTTAAAAAGCTCGTAGTTGGATCCAGAGCTCAGGTTGCAAGGTGGCCCAGTTTGCTGGGCATCAGCGTACTGCTGGTATTCAGAAGGCTGGGATCAACCCCTCGCATCAAGACCTGTGCTCTATGAACGGTGGTAATGGTAGCTTCTGGCCTCATCGTACCCGGTCTCGGCTTACATCTTCGGTCATCGCACTCAGATCTTGGCTTGGGTAATCGAGTTCGGCACGCCCTCCCGCCATCGTAATCCTTGATAGGAGGCACTTCCAAGGGCGATTTTGTAGACCATGATAGTAGGTACTTCCAAGGGCGGTTTTGTAATCCTTGATGGGAGGTACTTCCACAGCGTCGTCCGTCCGTCGACACAAAACATAGCTGTCAGCCACAAGGTTGCCACATTGTGGCCCCATTTAGCCACAAAGTAGCCACAAACCTTGTGGCTACCTTTGTGGCTAATTATGCAAAATTTTGGTATCACGGAAAACCGCGTGGAACTAACTTTTTCGGCCAGAAAATGCATCTGAAACACGTTTTCTGACGATTTTGACAGGGTTTTGGGCCAGAATACGGGTTAGTTGCTACACCCTGGGCTCGGCATCCTGGTTGCGCACCCTGGGGTACCATTGGTAAACGGTTTACTAAACCGCTACTGCTACTAAAGTAGTAGTAGGCATTATGCACACAGAATCATGCATAATTCAGGTTGGCGAGAGTGACAGACCCATTCTACTTGCAAAGCGCTTACCATTTCTGTCCTGAAACCCTCTGAGAGGGCCTCTCAACCAGCGACCGGCGCTCTCCGAGCCTCTTGAATGACCCCAGAGGAGGAGTGGGAGAGAGCGGCAAGTACCGCCGCAGCCAAACAGATTTGAATGCTGCCAGAAAGCTGCAAAGAAAACGTGGCAGCCGTCTGATAATAGTCAGGAGCTGGCGGATGGTGACTGAGCTTGAGCTCCCTGCCGCGGGCCTGCGGCCCGTGCTGCCCTGCTGGACTGGTATTGTCGCAAGTCAGTCACTTTCAACTTTCCCTTGTGCCTTGGCTGGGCCTGTGCTACAGGAGCCTGCGAGGAATTTCCAAGACGTGTGAGAGATTGCCCCCGCTACTTTTCTCGGATCTTTGGCTCCTCCTTGAACTCTTTCGGACGCTGATTGCAACAAGTGTAACAGTGCCACTCAGTGACAGCTGTTACAGGGAGTCAGTCACACTGTCAGTGTGCTCCTGCTGTACTATCATAGTAACTATGCCTGCTGCCGTGTGAAGTTGCGAGCTCTGTGCACTTTGCAAGCAAGCAAGCAAACTCGCTGGTGACGGGGTACCGAGTAGAAGAGTTGTCGTAATTGTGAAATGCTCCGTTTGCTGGGTCGTTGCTGTCCTGTTTAACCTTGGGTACTTAGAATATCAGTGCATCGTCGTTACTAGTACGGCTGTCACCGGCGTGGTTTGGGTCCTTTAGCAGGAAAAGTTGGAGACTATGCACCCCGCAACTGAAACGGGTTTGCGGACAATCGACCCTTTGAACTAAATTGATTCCTTGCCTGCTCCAAAACTTGGCAACAGAAGCATTGGCAGCTTCGTACTGACTCTGCGGTCTGAAATATCAACATCGCTTTCGACGGGTTCGTCTTCCTCCGGTGCACTCTCTGACTCAAAATGTACCAGAACTATGGCATTAGCATTGGTGCTGCGACCGTGTTGGCAAGATGCAGCAGCTTGTTGTTGTTTTCTGAACTTTTCAAGCCTTGAATTACTCGCAGTGTTGTACGAAGTTACTGATAGAGTTGCCAACGTTGCCGCTGACTCGCGGCTGAGGATACGAGGCCAGGGCGAAGCAGCTTACCCAAATTCGGGCCCAAAAACCTGTCAAAATCATCAGAAATTGTGTTTTAGATGCATTTTCTGGCCGAAAAAACTAGTTTCACGTGGTTTTCCTGGGTATCAAAATTTTGCATAATTAGCCACAAAGGTAGCCACAAGGTTTGTGGCTACTTTGTGGCTCCCAATTAGCCACTAGTGGCTACCTTGTGGCTGACAGCTATGCACAAAACCTACGAAGAAACTCTTTCGGCGAACATCTGAAGTCTTGCTGTTTCGAGCGGTTGCACACCCGTGCTCGTCAAAAGAAACAGAGCTTCTTTTACCTCGGGTTTATTAGGACCGGCCGCGTTGCTGCCCTCAAACTTTGCACGCTCGTGTGCTTGCGAGCAAGAAAGGTAACCCAAGAAAGGAAACCCAAGCCAATCCAGTACTACTTGTGCCGTGAAAGATACAAATCCCGATACCACACGTAAAAGGACGCGAGCCGGCAAACTAAAGCCGCCCGAACCGTACAGTTTTTCGGGAGGTGTATGGACCGTCTCGTCGCGGTCGAGCATCGAGCGGCAGGCCCCACCCCACGCTCGCCAAACGAAACATGCGTTTCTTCTCATTATTGTCTCTTATTTTTTATTTTTGTCTTCCGTTTAATAGCCGTTTATGAAATCGGATCCCAAGAAGAAATCAACCCATCCGGTGCGTCGGCCATCCGCTCCTCGTCACCTTTCTCCGCTCCTGCGAGAAACACGTGATTTTTCCTCCTTGTAAAGAACGGGCGAAAAACGACTAAAAAATTAAAAAAAGAGAGAGAGTTTGAATAGGGCATCTATTTGGTATCGGAAAGTAGGTGCGAGATCAGGCAAACCTTGTGCGCTAGCTTCGTTTAACCGTGAATCTAATAATCAGGGCTTACCCCACATTCTCGCTTTCATTTGAGAGAGAGAGAGAGAGAGAGAGAGAGAGAGAGAGAGAGAGAGAGAGAGAGAGAGAGAGAGAGAGAGAGAGAGAGAGAGAGAGAAAAAAAAAAGAGAAAGAAGATAGGTACACACGGATTACCTTTGAGCGAACCCTTTTGCACTTTTGAAAGGACCCGCAGCCAGCAACAAGGCAGACGGCCCGGAATAGCCCGGCTGGGCTCTCGGTCTCGCTCGGAAAAGCCAGCGCGGTAGCTGTCACTGAGAGCTTGTGTAGCTGCGTGGGGCAAAGCCCTCCGATGGTCCACGCCCTCGCAAGTGGGCGACCACTGCCCGGCCAGGGGTGACTCCTTTGCAACACGAGCAGTCGCCCAGTACACGGTGAATTTTACCGGATGGGTGGAAACGTCAAGCGGGCTGTTCAGAGGGTTTTCACTGTAAGCCATGGATGACCCGGTCCACACCCGGCTGAGAGCTGTGGTGGACTACAATTGCTGAGGATAGATTGCAGAATACCAGTAGCGATGACCTACACGGTGCACTCCAGCAACTTTTTGCTCGAGCGAAACCAGACTCTCCAAAAGCGGGTGTGCCACACCCGCAAATAGGGTGTGAAATAGAGGGTGTGAAATAGGGTGTGCACACCCTATTTCCGGGTTTGCACACCCGACTTTCGGGTGTGCACACCCTATTTCACACCCTATTTCACACCCTATTTCCGGGTGTGGTCACACCCGCACTTGAGGCCGGACTTTAGCTCGAGCAAAAGTTGCTAGAGTTGACCGTGTAGTTGACCGCTGCCTGGCCGACTGTAACACAACTAGTCGACCAGCTGCCCGGCCCAGGGGTGACCACTATAACACGAGTAGTCGACCAGTGGTCGACCACTGCCTGGCCCATGGGTAACAAGTGTAACACGAGTAGTCGCCCAGTGGTCTATCAGCTGGTTAGTAACTGGTCGACCACTGCCTGGCCCATGGTAACAAGTGTAACGAGTAGTCGCCTGGTGTCTATACCAACTGGTCGACCACTGCCTGGCCCATGGTAACAAGTGTAACGAGTAGTCGCCTGGTGTCTATACCAACTGGTCGACCACTGCTTGGTCCATGGGTAACAAGTGTAACACGAGTAGTCGCCCAGTGGTCTATCAGCTGGTTAGTAACTGGTCGACCACTGCCTGGCCCATGGTAACAAGTGTAACGAGTAGTCGCCTGGTGTCTATACCAACTGGTCGACCACTGCCTGGCCCATGGTAACAAGTGTAACGAGTAGTCGCCTGGTGTCTATACCAACTGGTCGACCACTGCCTGGCCCATGGTAACAAGTGTAACGAGTAGTCGCCCAGTGGTCTATCAGCTGGTCAGTAACTGGTCGACCACTGCCTGGCCCATGATAACAAGTGTAACGAGTAGTCGCCTGGTGTCTATACCAACTGGACCACTGCCTGGCCCATGGTAACAAGTGTAACACGAGTAGTCGCCCAGTGGTCTATCAGCTGGTCAGTAACTGGTCGACCACTGCCTGGCCCATGGTAACAAGTGTAACGAGTAGTCGCCTGGTGTCTATACCAACTGGACCACTGCCTGGCCCATGGTAACAAGTGCAACACGAGTAGTCGCCCAGTGGTCTATCAGCTGGTCAGTAACTGGTCGACCACTGCCTGGCCCATGGTAACAAGTGTAACGAGTAGTCGCCTGGTGTCTATACCAACTGGTCGACCACTGCCTGGCCCATGGTAACAAGTGTAACGAGTAGTCGCCTGGTGTCTATACCAACTGGTCGACCACTGCCTGGCCCATGGTAACAAGTGTAACGAGTAGTCGCCCAGTGGTCTATCAGCTGGTCAGTAACTGGTCGACCACTGCCTGGCCCATGATAACAAGTGTAACGAGTAGTCGCCTGGTGTCTATACCAACTGGACCACTGCCTGGCCCATGGTAACAAGTGTAACACGAGTAGTCGCCCAGTGGTCTATCAGCTGGTCAGTAACTGGTCGACCACTGCCTGGCCCATGGTAACAAGTGTAACGAGTAGTCGCCTGGTGTCTATACCAACTGGACCACTGCCTGGCCCATGGTAACAAGTGCAACACGAGTAGTCGCCCAGTGGTCTATCAGCTGGTCAGTAACTGGTCGACCACTGCCTGGCCCATGGTAACAAGTGTAACGAGTAGTCGCCTGGTGTCTATACCAACTGGTCGACCACTGCCTGGCCCATGGTAACAAGTGTAACGAGTAGTCGCCCAGTGGTCTATCAGCTGGTCAGTAACTGGTCGACCACTGCCTGGCCCATGATAACAAGTGTAACGAGTAGTCGCCTGGTGTCTATACCAACTGGACCACTGCCTGGCCCATGGTAACAAGTGTAACACGAGTAGTCGCCCAGTGGTCTATCAGCTGGTCAGTAACTGGTCGACCACTGCCTGGCCCATGGTAACAAGTGTAACGAGTAGTCGCCTGGTGTCTATACCAACTGGACCACTGCCTGGCCCATGGTAACAAGTGCAACACGAGTAGTCGCCCAGTGGTCTATCAGCTGGTCAGTAACTGGTCGACCACTGCCTGGCCCATGGTAACAAGTGTAACGAGTAGTCGCCCAGTGGTCTATCAGCTGGTCAGTAACTGGTCGACCACTGCCTGGCCCATGGTAACAAGTGTAACGAGTAGTCGCCTGGTGTCTATACCAACTGGACCACTGCCTGGCCCATGGTAACAAGTGCAACACGAGTAGTCGCCCAGTGGTCTATCAGCTGGTCAGTAACTGGTCGACCACTGCCTGGCCCATGGTAACAAGTGTAACGAGTAGTCGCCTGGTGTCTATACCAACTGGTCGACCACTGCCTGGCCCATGATAACAAGTGTAACGAGTAGTCGCCTGGTGTCTATACCAACTGGTCGACCACTGCCTGGCCCATGATAACAAGTGTAACGAGTAGTCGCCCAGTGGTCTATCAGCTGGTCAGTAACTGGTCGACCACTGCCTGGCCCATGGTAACAAGTGTAACGAGTAGTCGCCTGGTGTCTATACCAACTGGTCGACCACTGCCTGGCCCATGATAACAAGTGTAACGAGTAGTCGCCTGGTGTCTATACCAACTGGTCGACCACTGCCTGGCCCATGGGTAAGGAGTGTAACACGAGTAGTCGCCCAGTGGTCTATCAGCTGGTCAGTAATTGGTCGACCACTGCCTGGCCCATGGGTAACGAGTGTAACACGAGTAGTCGCCCAGTGGTCTATCAGCTGGTCAGTAATTGGTCGACCACTGCCTGCCCATGAGGGACCCACGGTACGAAAAGAACGGTTCTAGCGATGTGTTCGTCGCAGTTTGCTGCTGCATATATGTGCTTGCCTGCCATCATGTCGCTTGCATATCAACCCTGTGGGGAGCTTTCTTACAAGAAGTGGCACACTTCAGCGAAGGGTAAGAGGAAGAGGGCGGAAAGAAAAATAAAACGATGTCGTCGAGGAAGCGAGAAAAAAACTCCGGGGCGGCGCCTGTCGTGAAGCAAGAGTTGCCGGACGCTCAAGGCACTGTCATCTCCTGCGGGCTCCTGGCTGTCATTTTGTTCTGCGGCATCAACGTGCTGGCGGACCATGTGTCAGGTCCAATGGTTGTCATCGCGGGAGGCTTACTGTCGTCGTTGATCTTCCTCTTCACGTACCTCGCCATTGGCAACACGTATATCCTCGTGTGGGGAGACTACACCCCGGCCACCTGGTCTGTCGTAATTGTTGCCTACATCCTCGCCCAGCTTCCAGCCCTCAGCATCGCTCCGCAAGCTAGCATCATCTGCACGGGCGCCTCGGGGCTTTGGCTCTATTACCTGGTACGTGTATTTTTTTTGTTGTATAAGCACCTGCTTTGTAGGAAACACTTGAGGAGACTGCCAGTCGCGATAGATCAAAGGAGGTAAATGTGCTGTAGCCCACACGAAACACAGGTAAATCTGGATTTAGTGGCGGGCGTAAGCGTTCAACAAATGCATTGTTGGTACTAAAAATTAGTAGTTGGCAGCGTACTATAAGCAACTCACCAAAGCAGGTGAAAAGCGCTAGTGCGCACAAACAAACGGAAGCGCCATACTAATCTTTTTTTTGTTTGCCACATGCAATGTGTGAGGAAACTGAACCGCCCAAGTAGGACCTTCTGATCATGATCATTTGCCAAATTTGCCACCTGAAACCACGTCCAGGATTTGGGCTCAGGGTAGCGCGGTCAACGAAAACTCTAGTTTCCCTTTCTACTTTCTCCTACTCTCGCGGTGTACGGTTTTGTATAAGCACCTGCTTTGTAGGAAATACTTGAGGAGGCTGCCAGCTGCAAAAGATCAAAGGAGGTAAATGTACAAGGTAAATACAAGTGGGAAAACGATCACCCGGCACGCACAAAGCGCCTGTCTTTTTCGCATTGCAATGTGTTCCAATAATGTTAGCCTGAGCACTGAGCGAACCAACACCGTACTGAAGATCATGTCACTGTCACAGTTTACTTGTCCGTGCTTCACATGGAGATCCCTAACTCAAGGCATGCCAGGTGAAAAAGGAAAAGAACCGACCTGAAGAGAGGCAGACTCGGCCTGCTCAAAAATACTCGAGGGACTGCCTTGTGCTTACTTCGAAGGAGGTTGGAGGGGGAGAAACAATACAACTACAAAGTGGATCTTTTTTGTTGAACGCTTACGCCCGCCACGAAAACCCAGATTCACCTGTGTTTCGTGCGGGCTACAGCACATTTACCTCCTTTGATCTCTTGCAGCTGGCAGCGCCCTCAAGTATTCCTACAAAGCAGGTGCTACAAAAAGAAATATGTTATTCATGCAGGAAATAGTTGACTGGACCTCTTGAGTTTGTGCTAACCACGAATTCGGGAGTCGGGAAAACCTACAAAGCCAAAAGCAGGACCGACCCCCCGTTCGTGAGAAAAAGCGAAGAATACCACCCGGAGACTATAAACCCCGGATCTCTAAGTTGCACTCTGATAAAAGCCATGGCTGTTCCGCTTTGCTACGAGGTGATTCTCGCCACTTTCCCGTGCGAGCGAGTCTCGAAGGTGTCGAGATTGTTACCGGGTTGGTGGAAACGTCAAGTGAGCTGTTCAGAGGGTTCTCACTTAAGCCAGGGATGACCCGGACCACACTCGGCTGATAGCTGTGATAGACTACAATTGCTGAGGTTAGAATGCAGAATACCTGTAGCGATGACCTACACGGTGAACTCCAGCAACTTTTGCTCGAGTGAAACCAGACTCTCCAAAAGCCGGTGTGCCACACCCGCAAATAGGGTGTGAAATAGAGTGTGCACACCCTATTTCACACCCTATTTCCGAGTGTGCACACCCTATTTCCGGGTGTGGTCACACCCGCACTAGAGGCCGGACTTTAGCTCGAGCAAAGTTGCTGGAGTTCACCGTGCAATAGAGTGTACACGCCCTATTTCCGGGTGTGGTCACCCGCACTTGAGGCCGGACTTTAGCTCGAGCAAAAGTTGCTGGAGTTCACCGTGCAATAGAGTGTGCACCCTATTTCCGGGTGTGGTCACACCCGCACTAGAGGCCGGACTTTAGCTCGAGCAAAGTTGCTGGAGTTCACCGTGCAATAGAGTGTGCACACCCTATTTCCGGGTGTGGTCACACCCGCACTCGAGGCCGGACTTTAGCTCGAGCAAAAGTTGCTGGATTCACCGTGTAAAGGGGGGGTCAAATAATAACGCCTGTGTCATTATTCGATTGTCGAATACTGAAAAAAGTTCCGGGTAGCCGAACAGTAGCAGGATCAAGTGGTGGTAAGGTTTTTTAGGCAACCAGACGTGTGCTTCCAGGAAATAGGGGCGGACTGGCTCAATGGACTCAAACACACGCGCACAACGCGTGGTCGTGCGCGTGGGCTTCCGGAAAGGAAGGCATGACGTAAATCAGAGCCGCCACAAAAACGCACATCCGCACACGCATGGAGCGGCAGCGTATTGCGGCCGCAACAGGACTCGAAACGGTTCCCCCACGTGGCGGCCGCTGACCATGTCGGGTGCTTGCACCAGGAGCTAGTCAGGCCAAGCTGAGTGCAGAGAGAGCTTGCCATATCCTCGGGCAAAAGCGTGTCGGAAAGCTCAAACCCGATTCGTGAAAGTCAAAGAATGTTATTCTTCGCTTCAGATGCTACCCACTTTAAGCCGTGAACTTTAACAAACACACACTGCAGGTGACCGCGGCTAGCAACATCTACAAGAGCTGAGGAAAAGCACAGCTTCAAGAAGCTGGCCGTCACTATTTTTTTGTTGCTCAGCTGCCGGCGCAGCGGCCGGCTTCTTCGATCGATCGTCCTCCCTCGTCTCGCGTCGATTCCGCGAGAGACAAGAAGATGGCAGCAGCAAACAATCCTTTTCATTTCCGGGTCTATTTCTCGCATCGGAGCTGATCGCGAGCAAGAATTCGCCGAAAAACGGATCTGGCGCTTCCTTTGTTTGTGCGCACTTCCTTCAAACCTGTTTTGTTCATCTAACGGGAGTGAGGATAGTACGCTGCCATCGATCTGTTTTTGTTCTTGACAAATTGCATTTGTTAGACACAAAAAGTCTGCCACGTGGAGTCACGGCGGACCAGCCACTGCCCTGCATCTTGTGGAAATGGTTCCAAGTGGCAGGTTCCGAGTTTTGGATTTCTGAAGACGCCCAGTTTTGGGGTTTTGATGTTTTCCCTTAAGGAATTGCCTTGTGGAGGTGATTCTGCCTTGTTCTTGCATTCTCCAGCCATTGTTTCAGCCTAAACGTGCATCCGACGAGTTGTTTTGGATTTCCCGAGCATTTTGGGACCACCTGAGTGGCAGGTTTCGCGGTGAAGCAGCGTGTGGGCCGGGCCTGAACGAGCCGCTTGGGAGATACTACCGCCTTCGCCCCTTCGAACAAACGGACACCGGAACTTCTTACCTCGGGCTTAAATCGGACCGGCCGCGTTGCTGCCCTCAAACCTCGCACTCGTGTGCTTGCTAGCAAGAAAGATAAACGGCAAACCAAGCTAGACCAATAAACTGCACTACTTGTGCCACGAAAGAAACAAATCCCGATACCATGCCGCATAAAGAACATGAGTCTGCAAAATAAAACCGCCCGAACAGTACAGTTTTTCGTAAGTGTGGCTCCTTCCAACCAGGCGTGCACACTGTAAACCTCGTAAAACGGCGCGCAAAGCGCATTCACTGATTTCTGCCGCAATTCGTTGTTGCGTTGGCGTTACCACAACGTGTACCGCTTCTCACTCGTTTTGCCGTCCCGGCAACATGTGCGCGCACGGGTTGGAAGAGGAAGGCGGAGAGCCCCGTGGCACCACCGAAGAGGAAAAACGTGGTGTTGGCGCGTACATAGCGACGTTGCTTTTTGATCCTTCGATGTCGGCTCTTCCTCACCTAGACAAGCAGAGTTGTCTACGGGTTGGATTGTTCACCCCCTAACAGGAAACGTGAGCTGGGTTTAGACCGTCGTGAGACAGGTTGGTTTTACCCTACTGATGGTGAGAGAGCCCATCGGGCCAGCGCATTCCGACAGCAATACGGGGTAGTACGAGAGGAACTCCCGTTTCTAGTCCCTGGTATCTACGGTTGTTCGATCGGACAGTGAACGCCTCCAAGCCAAAACCCAGTCTAGAGGAGTGCGTGAGTTACTCGAGGCACATCGGATACTTTTGTGGGCTGAAGGCAGTCTCCTGGTTGAAATACCTGAGGCACTCGTAAGTCGCCTTTATAATTGTTTCAAGAAACAGCTCAACAAGTAGACGGATTAGCAATGGGCTCAGTAAATTGGTGGCAGTCGGTTGTTACCCAAGCTGCTTCTCACTGAAGACTTCAAGTACAGCGTTGGAATGAAAATTACCTCAAAAGAGTGGGCTAGTCTCTGAAACCGGTTGAAGTTGCGTTCAAATCTCAACTATGGCTTCTTCGCTGGGGCTTGGTGTTTGTGACGCCTGGACCTGTTCGGATTGTTGTGTTGACTGGCATTCGATGCAATTTTCACAGTTCACTGCGGGAATCCTCCGTATGAGCCGGGAATACCGCGGTGCAGCTCAGTCGCCCAGCCGCAGGAGAAGGGGTAGGGGTGAGAAAGTCTTGATGTTTTGGGCAGAGTACTGCCTAGTGTGCTGAAGGACTGCCTACACAATGCACACGTCGGGAGCTTCCAGGTGGTCGTTGTCGTCGTCGTCAGCGACAAATGCGGCATCACCATGCATCCGCAGCATTGCGCAGCACCAAGAACCAGGTGGTTGGGGAAGGTTGTCGTTGGACGGAAAGAGAAATTTCTTCGTGGTGTCGGTCGCAACACTTACAAACATGGCTAGCCGCAGCTAAAGTGTATAAGCATACCTACTACCCTCATACCACCCGCCTCACAGCCTCAATGGTCAACCGGAGACCCGAAAACACCGAACCTCTAAACCACAATAAACGCGAAAAATGGAGAATCTCTGCGTCGTCAGATTGCCTTCGAACCAGTCTGGTTTGGGTGCCAAATAGATCTGGTCGATCTCGTGTCAGACCGTGCACATGCTTGCGGCAAGGCTTAAGCCAGTGTGTCACTCAAAAACCCCGGGGTTTTTAAGCCGCAAAAAAAAAAAAGTTAAAAGGAAAGGACAAAAGTTAAAAATAAATTTAAAAAACAAGAAACAGTCTAAAAAACGACAGAGGAGCTGACGACCGTTTTAACGTTAATTTCCTCGCTGCGCAGCGCGCGCGAGTTGGGGGAGGGGAAGGAGATGGGGGTTCCTCCCCATGCCGTTTGTTTCTATTCTTCTTGTTGCAAATTTATTGTGCGCACCCTGTCCCGCATTTCTTTCTGACTACTTGCGACTCTGCTGCTTCGATCGTAGAGAAGGCTATCAGGGTCTGGCACAGAAAGTTCCTGGCTTTTACGCCGTAGCAGAACGACCACACCCTACCCAATCCCAAACATCCCTGAACGCGTTAGGGGACTTCACAAGGTTTGACATAGGAGTCGTCTTCTTGTTGCATTAGTGGTATGGTCCTTTGACAGAGTGAGCCGATGCCTCTCATCTCACCTTTAAAACACGGCTGAGTCACGCATGCTCTTGACAGACGCTAGCGTCCGACATTTCGCACGCGCGTCGCAGTCGTTGGGTGGTATTGACAAGGGGTTTCATCGGACTTCTTGTTGCGTTAGTGGTATGGTCCTTTGACAGAGTGAGCCGATGCCTCTCATCTCACCTTTAAAACACGGCTGAGTCACGCATGCTCTTGACAGACGCTAGCGTCCGACATTTCGCACGCGCGTCGCAGTCGTTGGGTGGTATTGACAAGGGGTTTCATCGGACTTCTTGTTGCGTTAGTGGTATGGTCCTTTGACAGAGTGAGCCGATGCCTCTCATCTCACCTTTAAAACACGGCTGAGTCACGCATGCTCTTGACAGACGCTAGCGTCCGACATTTCGCACGCGCGTCGCAGTCGTTGGGTGGTATTGACAAGGGGTTTCATCGGACTTCTTGTTGCGTTAGTGGTATGGTCCTTTGACAGAGTGAGCCGATGCCTCTCATCTCACCTTTAAAACACGGCTGAGTCACGCATGCTCTTGACAGACGCTAGCGTCCGACATTTCGCACGCGCGTCGCAGTCGTTGGGTGGTATTGACAAGGGGTTTCATCGGACTTCTTGTTGCGTTAGTGGGGAGTCATTTGCAAGCAAATGAGTACCACACGAATGCCAGCTTTTCGCTACCTGACTCCAGAAGGATCACGTTTGCCGCGCTTTCGTCGTGGACCATTGTCGGTTACAACTGTTCAATAACGGAGTGACATTTCACAACGGAGCGACGCATCACCCGAAACGAGCGGCACCCTCTCACTTTTCTCAACCCCCTCCATACCCAAGCCTCTACGGTCAACCGGAGACTTTAAAATGCCGACCTTCTAATCCACAAATAACGCTAGAAAGGTTGCGCAAACAAGACACCGCAATGGAAATATTCAAGGAGCAGCCGTCGGCATTGCAGAATGCTTGGCGACGAGTACTTTCCCGTGCGAGCGAGTCTCAGAGCAGGACTCAAAATCGTTTGAGAACTACAAGGGCATCCTCCTGTGCGACCGCCCGTCCGACCAGAAGGCGATGCCGGGCGTCGCGGAGCAGCCGTTCCTGCCGCCGGGTAAGCCGGAGCGCGACGTGTTCGGGCTGCCGGGGTCGTACGGCGGCTGCTTGGGGCTCCAGCTGAGCCAGGAGCAGGACAAACCGCAAAACGGTGGCACCACTTTCCTCATGCCCACCAAGTCCCCGCTTTTCTTTTACATAAGCGCCAGCTTGAAAGGAAATGCTCGACGATGCTGCCCGACAAAGAACAGAAGGGATCCCAAGTGCTGTAACTACCGAACCACGTGTTGAACGGACGTGAGGTCATGCGGGTCTACCCCTACACGACAAATCACACAAACACAACAGGTCAAAAAATCCTGAGTGAGAAAACAACACACGGTGGTGTAAGAATCAGATTGTGTTTCCCGATTCATCGAGGGAATCCTTGAGGCACCTAAACGTACAGGGTACTTGGGTTGTTTGGGCAAATCAATTTGCTTTCAATGGCGTCTCCTTTGCCTGACCAGGAAAGGTTCGACCAGCGGTTTCCTGCGGCCTTGCGGGAGGCATGGATGCAGGTAGTGGGTAAGGAAGCTGCGGCGAAGTTGAGCGCCAGGACAGACGACATGACTCGGTGGTGCACGCAGAACTTCGGCGGCTGTCATGATGGCACAGTGGAAGTAGTGCGCCGCGTTGCGGTCGAGTTCCTGCAGGTTCCGGGGCCGGCGCTGGCCGGCTTGGACATGGGGAGGATGTTGGTGTTGCTGATGAACGCAGAGAAGGAGAAGCCGGCAGTTCTACAGGCCGCTATGGTAAAGCATGGTCTGGCGGGTTATCTGCCGCCGCTGCCGGTTCCACCCCCGCCACTTACGGAGTCGGGAGAGTCAGACGTAGCGAAGTTGAAGTCGTTGCTGGTACAGGCGAGCTCGACGATTGAACAACAGAAGACGGAGATTCAATCGCTTCGGGCCAGGATGTTGGCTATCGAGGCGTCCCAGGCGCGGCCCGGAGGTGATTTTGAGATGGTCGATGAAGCGTACAACTCCCGAGAGGCAATGTTCGCTGCGGCCCGGTACGATTGGAAGGATGTGCGCAGCTGGGTGCACGCTGTCGAACACGACCCGAACGGGTTGATCAGGGATGTGCACTCGCACTTTGTTGCGGGCTATCTGGATCGGCAGGGAGGCGATGCGTTGCGTGACGCGTATGAACGTTTGCGATCGTGGGTGTTAGGGATTGCAGTGGGGTCGTCGGGATGGTCGTCCAATGACGAATTGACGCGGTTGGGAAACGAGCTTCTCCAAGATTTGAGACTTCACCACACGTGGTGCGTGAAGCGTATTCCACGCGGCAGATTGTTGAGGGAAATGGCTTCGTCGTCGGATGACCCATTGGAAAGGGCCCTGGCTAAGGTGGAAACGGAGAGAGCGAAGAGCGGACCAAGGAAGTGGGATGCGGCCCCGAGATTTAGAGGCGGTAAAGGTAGCAAAGGCGGCAAAGGTTGGTATCCAGGTCCGGGAAATGCGATGCACGGGGGAAAATGACTGGCATTCCCTCGGCAGTCAGTGAGCGGGCTCGCCCGCACAGCGCCAGTACAAATTTCTCCCCAACTTCCCGGTTCAACCAATCAAACAATCGAGACGTCGTTCATAGCCGACCGTGTGCTGGAAGACATAAAGGCGAGTCTTGGGAGTCCTTCCGCGGTCCGGACGACCAACCCCGCCCAAATCCCAACCCTCAAACCCGAGAGCAGCGCTTTACTCGTAAGCATGCCAACCAGCTGCATGCCCTCTCGAGGATCCTCGCCCGAGGTCGCCGAACAGCTGAGGCAGCCGGTGCGCGTCACTTCAGTGGTAGGTCGTGCGATTCAGCAGCTGGTTTCAGCCAAGATTGCGGATCCCACCTGCAGCGCCCGGGCGAAGCACAGAGAACGCAACATGTCGGTGGCGGAAGCGCGACGGGAGTTGGGACGCATTGTGGGTCAGGCATGGGCGGTGTCGACCGTTTCGGACCGGCAGAACATGTACAGGAGACTCCATACATGGGCGTCGGAGCGCAATTTGCAGGTCAATCCGGATACAGCATGCCTGTTTGTGGTGGCAACGTCGGTCGAACCCCAGGGGATGTTGGCATATGCTCGGTCCCTGTCGGCAGCTTTTGGCCATATGGGTATCAATGCCCAGTCTTTGAAGGCGTTGGCTACAGCACTTCGTGGTATGGGGGCGGCTATCCCGCTGAACCAGTCCTTGGCGGTGCCGAAAGATACACTGGTGGAATGGGCTCTCCGACAGGACCCTCGTGTGTGCCTGGCGGCTTTGGTTGCATGGAAGACGGCTTCGCGCTGGGGAGACGTGTGCAATTTGGCCAGGCGCCATTTTGTTTTGGTGACGGACAAGGAGGTGATTGTGGATTGGCACAACCTGCCCAAGGGCCGCAGCCGGAACCCGTACAGCAAGAGCAAGCTGGTGGTCATTGCGGGACCGTTGACGGCAGCAATTGCGGCGTTGATTCGAAGCCTGGGCGACTTTCAACAGTTGTCGGGAATCACGGCGTCTCAGCTGGACCGGATGTGGGCAGCAGACCCGTCGATGAGTCAGTTCTCGGCTCACTCGATCAAGCGAGGTGCTGTGGACCACTTGATGGAGGCAAAGGCTGGGGGGGCTCCGTTTCCGGCACATTTGATCTCTCGCTTGGCAAAACACGCCAACGACGTCGATCCGACGGTGGCGGACATGACGGTCCGGTACGTCTCGAACTCGGTGGCCTTGGCGAGGGTACTGCAGACGGCCGAGGTGACGGCGTTCCTGTGAAGCGCAAACGATCCAAAAGCCTTCGACCTCGGGCGGATCGTAAAGACCTTGATCCATCACATTTTCTACGACAACATCATTCTCTCCTGCGTCGCGGGAAGCGGACGCATCTTCCAAGGACGGAGGAGGAAAAGGCATCGCCTCTTCACGTGGACTCCGTGCAGCCGATGGACGTTTCACAGTTGCGCCGTCGCATGAACGACGCTACGCGGAGACGGTTTGATGAGACGTGGAGGCGAACATTTTTCCCGGTCAGAAGGGGACGAAGCGCTTCGGCAACGACACGGCCCTCGCGACTGATGACATCACATGCAGAACTGTTGAAGAGCAACGACATAGCGCGCGCGGCTTCTGGTCCAGGGTCTTCGTTGAATGTGCCGTTCACAGTGGTCGAGGAGAAGGATGGATCGATACGGCAGCGGTTCATTCTGTGGACCTTCGATTCGAATGGTTGGGTCGAAGTCGATGGATACGAGGCTGCTGTGCCTTTGGAGCACGTATCTAGGTATTTGGGTGCTGTGAACGAGGAGTGCGGATCGACGCGCGACTTTCGTTGTGGATTTTACGGCATCGAAATTCCGGATCATTCCCGCGATTTGTTCCGCTTCCAGGACGACACCGGAAAATGGTGGGAGCTGATGCGTCTTCCGATGGGGCATTCGTGTGCTCCGGAATTGATGCACACTCTAGCATCGACTGCTGCGGGTCATCCGGACTATGTTCGCGAAGAGTTGGCTGCCCCGGCGTCGGTGACGGTGCACGTCTGGGTGGATAACATCCGCTACGCGGGACCCAAAGATGACGTGGTGCAGATGACGAACGATCTCGATGCGTTTGCAAAGAAGGCTCGGCTCACGTGGAAGCCGTCGGACTCCAGGACGGCTTCGACCCGGTACGAGTTCATCGGAGTCGACTGGGATCATGCGTCCGGACGGGTCGGGATATCGGCAAAGATGCGTTCAAAGCTTTCTCGCGCTCGCGAGGCTCTCGCAGTGGGTCACATGTCGGCGTCAGAGTTGGAGTCACTGGGCGGACGGCTGATGCACGCGTCGTCTGTCACGGGGGTTTTTCTGGGGGAATTTTATTTTGTCTTAAAATTCCTTCGTCGTTTGACGAACTCCCTGAATCGTGGGGAGCGGAACATTGATTCGCGTGTCCAGGTTCCAGAGTCGGTGAAGGGATTGCTTTTGAGCTGGATTGGTCGCGTGTTCGATCGGCAGAGACTGCCGGACAAACATGTGAGTGCGAAACCGCGCGTCACAGTGTTTGTTGATGCCAGCCTTCAAGGTTGGGGGGGCGTGCTCGTGGACGAGCAGACCAACGCGGTGGAAATCGTGGGTTCCAGATGGTCGGAAACCGAAAGCTTCCACATAAACGAATTGGAGGCGCTCGCTTTTGAGCGTTCAGTGAAGGCGTTGTTGCTTATGCGCAGAGGCGCTGTGGTCACGGTGGTCGTTGACAACACGACGGTCCACGGTGTTGCTCGGAAAGGCTGTTCTTTGGCATCGAAAATCTTGAATGATGCCGTTGTTCGTGCTTTAGTTTTCTTGCGTCAATTGGATGCTGTTTTCTCTATTCGTTGGGTGAAGAGCGCTGATAATCCTGCTGACCTTCCGTCACGGGTGCCGGTAACGACTCTCACTGATGATAATTTTGTTGAGATTAAACGAGCGGTCGGGAGTTTCTTGACTGGCGGAATGGGGTAGGTGGTGACCTCGCAGTAGCCATCTTCTCTCACTCTCTAAGGCCTCTGCGGGGTTTACCCCATCGCTAGTAATGCCACTGCTCCTCTTTCTACCTTTCTTGGTTCAAAGTGACAAGTGCAAGGTGCCGAAGTAGAATTCTCCCGATTCATCGAGGGAATCCTTGAGGCACCTAAACGTACAGGGTACTTGGGTTGTTTGGGCAAATCAATTTGCTTTCCCACCCGCCCACCCTTGATTGACATGGTTTCGGAGCTTAATTATGTGTTGACCCTTTCGCTTCGTGTCTTGCTTACTTTTCTAGCTTGCACCAAGTAGTCCGTTGCTTGCAACGAGTGCCGGGGTAAGGCCCGCCCGCCATCCCCCGTGACCTCGCAGTAGCCATCTTCTCTCACTCTCTAAGGCCTCTGCGGGGTTTACCCCATCGCTAGTAATGCCACTGCTCCTCTTTCTACCTTTCTTGGTTCAAAGTGACAAGTGCAAGGTGCCGAAGTAGAATTCTGTATTGTATTTGCCCCTTACCTCTATATTTCCCCCCCTTCCATTCGGAGTCGAAGCAGCTACGTCGAGTATTTTTTCTATTGAACATCGTCTTTGATGCCGCACACTGCCCGCAACGGAAACGAAAGCCTCCACAGCTGCTTGTGAGCGGCATACCCATATTTCGTTGCACACATAACAACCTGCACGCATGTACTCGTGAAGACTATGGCACACTCACACAAAAACACCACCTTATTTCGGGCCATACACACCTGCACACATGCCACACTCCCAGGCAAAGAAGGGTTGCCCAATCAAGACCGCAATGGAGGAGTTCAAGGATGTGATGCTCAGCGAGCCTCCCACCCGGTCGCGGGCGCCTGCCGCGTCAGCAGCAGCCGCAGCCGACGGCGGCGGCGGCGGAGGGTACAACGGGCCGAGCCGATTGTTTGAGAACTACAAGGGAGGATGCAGCCGTTCCTGCTGCCGGGGTCGTACGGCGGCTGCTTGGGGCTCCAGCCGAGCCTGGGGCAGGACAAACCGCAAAACGCTGGCAAACAGCAAGCACGTCCCGCCCACTTTTCCTCATGCCCACCAAATGCCCGCTTTTCTTTTTCTATTGTCTTTGATGCCGCCCACTGCCCGCAACGGAAACGAAAGTCTCCACAGCTGCTTGTGAGCGGCATACCCCTATTTCGCTGCACACATAACAACCTGCACGCATGTACTCGTGAAGACTATCGCACAACCACACAAAACACCACTCGGGCTATGTAGTATTATATCGGGGCATACACACCTGCACACATGCCACACTACCAGGAACCAAAGAAGGGTTACCCAATCAAGACCGCAATGGAGGAGTTCAAGGATGTGATGCTCAGCGAGCCTCCCACCGGTCGCGGGCGCCTGCCGCGTCAGCAGCAGCGGCAGCCGACGGCGGCGGCGGCGGCGGAGGGTACAACGGGCCGAGCCGATCGTTTGAGAACTACAAGGGCATCCTCCTGTGCGACCGCCCGTCCGACCAGAAGGCGATGCCGGGCTTCGCGGAGCAGCCGTTCCTGCCGCCGGGTAAGCCGGAGCGCGACGTGTTCGGGCTGCCGGGGTCGTACGGCGGCTGCTTGGGGCTCCAGCCGAGCCAGGAGCAGGACAAACCGCAAAACGGTGGCAAGCACGTCCCGCCCACTTTCCTCATGCCCACCAAGTCCCCGCTTTTCTTTTTCTATTGACATCGTCTTTGATGCCGCCCACTGCCCGCAACGGAAACGAAAGTCTCCACAGCTGCTTGTGAGCGGCATACCCATATTTCGCTGCACACATAACAACCTGCACGCATGTACTCGTGAAGACTATCGCACAACCACACAAAAACAACACTCGGGCTATGTAGTATTATATCGGGGCATACACACCTGCACACATGCCACACTACCAGGAACCAAAGAAGGGTTACCCAATCAAGACCGCAATGGAGGAGTTCAAGGATGTAATGCTCAGCGAGCCTCCCACCCGGTCGCGGGCGCCTGCCGCGTCAGCAGCAGCGGCAGCCGACGGCGGCGGCGGCGGCGGAGGGGACAACGGGCCGAGCCGATCGTTTGAGAACTACAAGGGCATCCTCCTGTGCGACCGCCCGTCCGACCAGAAGGCGATGCCGGGCTTCGCGGAGCAGCCGTTCCTGCCGCCGGGTAAGCCGGAGCGCGACGTGTTCGGGCTGCCGGGGTCGTACGGCGGCTGCTTGGGGCTCCAGCCGAGCCTGGGGCAGGACAAACCGCAAAACGCTGGCAAACAGCAAGCACGTCCCGCCCACTTTTCCTCATGCCCACCAAGTCCCCGCTTTTCTTTTTCTATTGACATCGTCTTTGATGCCGCCCACTGCCCGCAACGGAAACGAAAGTCTCCACAGCTGCTTGTGAGCGGCATACCCATATTTCGCTGCACACATAACAACCTGCACGCATGTACTCGTGAAGACTATCGCACAACCACACAAAAACAACACTCGGGCTATGTAGTATTATATCGGGGCATACACACCTGCACACATGCCACACTACCAGGAACCAAAGAAGGGTTACCCAATCAAGACCGCAATGGAGGAGTTCAAGGATGTAATGCTCAGCGAGCCTCCCACCCGGTCGCGGGCGCCTGCCGCAGCAGCAGCGGCAGCCGACGGCGGCGGCGGCGGCGGAGGGTACAACGGGCCGAGCCGATCGTTTGAGAACTACAAGGGCATCCTCCTATGTGACCGCCCGTCCGACCAGAAGGCGATGCCAGGCGTCGCGGAGCAGCCGTTCCTGCCGCCGGGTAAGCCGGAGCGCGACGTGTTCGGGCTGCCGGGGTCGTACGGCGGCTGCTTGGGGCTCCAGCCGAGCCAGGAGCAGACAAACCGCAACACGTCCGCCCGTCACGCCAGGCTGGAGAACAGCAAGCAC
Source organism: Diplonema papillatum (assembly GCA_030068145.1). Lineage (NCBI taxonomy): Eukaryota > Euglenozoa > Diplonemea > Diplonemida > Diplonemidae > Diplonema > Diplonema papillatum. The sequence continues at coordinate 143,449 of JAPJBO010000498.1, read as the reverse complement.
GTCCCGCCGACGGCACTCAGCCGGCACCGCAGGTGGCTCAAGTCGCTCGCCCTTGAGACGCAGAAGAACAAGCTCGACAACGTGGAGCAATCGCTCGCACTGGACGACCGGAAGAAGAAGTTCCAGGAATCGGAGACGAAGAAGCGGCACCAGATGCTCGACATCTCCGGACAGGACCCTTCCGGCCGCGCCCTGACCGGCATCTTGCGGCAGTCCCGCACCGCGGCCGACCCCGGTAGCAACAGCAACAACATCAACGGCAGCGGCAACGACGACGGGCGGTGTGAGGACACCGACCAGGCCAACTCCATCCCCGCCGACGAGATCATGCACCAGCCGCACAGGCCGTCGACGCCGCCCACCGGGTCGGAGGATGACCACCGCAAATACGAGGCGGCAGCGGCAGGAGGAGGAGGCAGGCCGCAGAGCGGCGGCAACGGGCAAGCTGCCTCAGGGCTCCCCGTCGTGTCGCCGTCTGCGTCCGCGAAGAAGTCCGGCGGCAAGAAGAAGGAGAAGCCGAAGTGGGCTATGACGGAGGACGAGGTGTGTGTGTGTGTGTGTGTGTGTGTGTGTGTGTGTTGTAGACCTGTTTTTACGTGGTGCCTTCCTGTGCGAGAGGCGTCCACGTGTGTGTGTGTGTGTGTGTGTGTGTGTGTGTGTGTGTGTGTGTGTGTGTGTGTGTGTGTGTGTGTGTGTGTGTGTGTGTGTGTGTGTGTGTGTGTGTGTGTGTGTGTGTGTGTGTGTGTGTGTGTGTGTGTGTGTGTGTGTGTGTGTGTGTGTGTGTGTGTGTGTGTGTGTGTGTGTGTGTGTGTGTGTGTGTGTGTGTGTGTGTGTGTGTGTGTGTGTGTGTGTGTGTGTGTGTGTGTGTGTGTGTGTGTGTGTGTGTGTGTGTGTGTGTGTGTGTGTGTGTGTGTGTGTGTGTGTGTGTGTGTGTCTTTAAGGGGTAGGGTAGAAGCTGTCACGGCTCTCGGTATTTCGGAAAGTTGGGTCAAGCCACTTCTTTTGAGTCCGGCTAGCAGCTAGAGCCAGCTCAACGCAAACATCGGTTTTGACACTTTGACACCGGGCGCGGCGATGCGGTGGCAAGGAAAGCATCGCAACCAGTCAGGAACCTACCGACCAACCAACTCAGGCATTCGACTCCGAAATGCGGCAGGCGCAGAAGCTCGTCGACTTCGCGATGAATGTCGACTTTTCGAAGTGTATGTCTTGCGATTCCCTCGGGGGAAATTCCACGAGGCACACCGGGCCTGTAGTGAAAAAGTGCGGGAGTTGATTTTACGCAAAATCAACGCGAATTCGCCTGCATTTAGCACCAAAATGGAAAAAAAATGTGCCGCTCCTGCATTCTCCCTTTCCTTGGCAGCTCTCGTCAGACAATACGAAGAGCAAAAAAGCTCCCTTTTCTTGGTACCGTCAACTCGAATTCACTGGTCGGTGTTTGTCCGTCGCCTTCCCGATCACCCGCCCATTCGGTCAAGAAGAAGTCCTGGACATTGGAAAAGTAACCACACTGCAAAAATATTTCCAGTGGCAAAAATAATGCGAGCAGTACAGGCTGCGGAAGAGACGTTGGCACACACTGAGAAAGTGAAGAGAATCCGGTAAAAAAATATTTCCAGTGGCAAAAAGAATGCGAGCAGTACAGACTGCGGAAGAGACGTTGGCACACACTGAGAAAGTAAAAAATCCGGTAAAAAAATATTTCCAGTGGCAATAAGAATGCGAGCAGTACAGACTGCGGAAGAGACGTTGGCGCACACTGAGAAGTAAAGAGAATCCGGTATAAAAATATTTCCCCGCCGCCGAAGTCAAATACCAGCGACCCCGAATCTATATCTTCTTGGCCCACGGCGAGATCATCAGCGTCGGGATCCTAACGCCGCCCCGTTTGAAGTCGAAGTTCCCCGGGTGGCTCTTCCGATGATCCGGCGCGGGGATGTCCATCGCAGTCGGTACGTGGTCATACAGCCCGCCGGTCTTGTCAGACAATACGAAGAGCAGAAACGATCCCGTTTCTTGGTAGTTCTCGGCAGCACAGTACGAAGAGCAGAAACGATCCCGTTTCTTGGCAGTTCTCGGCAGCACAATACGAAGAGCAGAAACGCCCCACGACCCCACCCAAAGCGAACGTGCACACCAACTATATAACGCGCACCCATAATATTATAGCCCTTTCTTGCTCTAAGAGAACCCATTTAACAACGGTCACACGGAGAACCTAAAACCGCGGAATTTCAAAGCGAACTTCAAGGAAGAAACGGACGAAAATGCCCTTTCGCGGTCTGTCAGGAGGGGATGCACCTGTTTAACTCAAAACTTAAAAACAGTCATCGAGGATTACGAAGTGCGAGAGGCGCTGAGCATCATGCGAGAGAGGGTCGAAGAACTGGCGGAGGAGAAGGGCCCGGACGATGCAAATGAAGACGACGACGCCTCGAGCGTAACCAGCTCGCAGCTGCAAGAGGCGGCCGAGACCGGAAATCCGGCTACCGCCGCCATCACGCGGAAGCGCGCCAAGGCTCTGAAGAAGCGGCGGGCAGCGGTGGCGGCAGGCGGGGCTCCGACGACCGACAAGGAATGGGACTCGGTATTAGCACTTTTCTTGTTGAGAGTGTGCCAATCCTGCAGGGAATAGTTGACTAGACGTCTTGAGTTTCTGCTAACCACGAATTGGGAGTCGGGAGAACCTGCAAAGCCAAAAGCAGGACCGACCCCCGGGGGGTCACCCCCCCGTTCGTGAGAAAAAGCGTAGAATAAAAACACCTTCTTTTTTGTGTTAACAATGCATTTTTTGGTACTAAAAATTAGTAGTTGGCAGCGTACTACATGAAAATTACCAAAGCAGGTGAGTTCCACTAGTGCGCAGAAACGAAATCTTTGTCAAGAGCTGCAACTCAACTATTCCTACTACTATCAATCTTGCGGTTTGCCCTTCATTGTATTGTGCAGGCTAAAAAGTGCGGACAATAGACCGGTAGGGCAACTCCTGCTCAACTTGTAAGACGTCTTGCCTTGATGGCACTTGCACTTTACAGAACTCAATGCTCAACTCACCGTTTTCTTTTTTCGTATAAGCACCGGCTTTGTAGGAAGTACTTGAGGAGGCTGCCAGCTTCAAAAAAACATCAAACCAAACGGCGAAAGCTTCAAACCACGGAGAAATCGTGGGATACTGCCTTTTTCGGACTTCTTTCGGGCCTGACACATGAACTTACCTGCAGTCCGCAAACCCGGAGGTGTCGAAGCTTATCGGCGATGATGCAGCACGGCTGGCGTCGTACATCCTTGATCGATCCGAGCAGCTGAAACAGGTACTTCTATTTTCTTTCGTGTTAACAAATGCATTGGTGGTACTGCAGGTTTGTAGTTGGCTCCGAGAAACTTACCAACGCTGGCAAGTTACGCTGCGCACAAAAATGAACCCACCTGCGGGAACAGCTCACACGCACCACGGAACCCCACGGTACATTTCGTTGTTGTACCTGCAGGCCTTATGTTCAGCATGCTGAACGTACTGATCTCAGCACGTTAATTTTCTTAGTTTCTTGTTTCACACATGCTTCATCAGTACGTGCACGTGCTGAAATCGGTACGTTATCAGCACGTACTATCTTTTCTGCAGATTCATCCCGGGGATTCCGGTCGGCAGATCCGGCTGTTGCTTACCACCGCGACACTGCAGAGTTGAGGCCGGAGAGGAGGAAGAGGCAACGATGTGCAACACTGGCAGGGGAGCCCCCTATGTTTTTCTTTTGCCTGACCCTACGTACTGATTTTCAGTCGGTTATTTAGCTCCAAGACAACAAAGCTGCGTAAGCCCCTATATGGGTACTGGAATTGTTCGTGGTGTCTACGGGACAAATTAATTAAGAAGGCAAGACAACAGGAATAGACCGCGACAGGCAACAATGACACATACCCTACATGTACTGCCATTAGCACAAGCAAGAGACGATTTCAAAAGGAGGGGGGCGTTTGGGCAGAAAGATTCTGTCTGACGCTCCTTTCGACGCATTAAACGAGTTTGAGAGCCCTCCGGCTACCTATCTGGAAGAGGATGGGAAGTCTTTTGAGCTTGCGTCGCGACCGCAGGATCGATGATGTTCACCTCGGAGACTTTAAGTTCTCATCTGAACTTCCATTCTACAAAAACCCCGGAATTTCAAGCGAACTTTAACTCTAAAAATAGTCCACTAATAGCCTTAACTAGCTTCAAGAGAACCTAGTGTCGGTCACAAAAGTTAAAAATACGAAGATACACGGACGCACGTGCATGTGTCAATAAACAGTAAAGTGAAAGCGACTAAAGTATGGAAAGGAATGAAAACACACTGCCCAGATCCTGCTCTAACAGCACAAACCCCCTTCTCCCCGCCGCACAAGTCAAACGGAAACTTTCAAAAAACCGACCCTTACCACAAGAAACAGTCTAGAGAACCCATTCAACAAAGGTCACCCCGGAGACCCTAAAATACCGGAATCTCGAAACTTTGACTCTAAAAGAACCCGACCACCACCACCACCACGACCGCTCAGATCCACTCGACGAAGTCGTTGGCGAAGCTGCTGCAGGACATAGCCTCGAACAAGAACATCGTGCTCCCTCCCCGCAAAGACGTGCCGCCCGGGGCTCCCACCGAGATCCAAGCGCCCGTGATATCGACCATCGGCGGTCACGGCGACTGCAAGCAGCGCCGGGTGCTGACCGCGCTGAAGCACTCGAAGGACTACGTCCAAAACCTGCCGTACCTGTATCGATGCCCCTCTATCTGACCGGCCGATGCCGCTGTGCAAGCCGTCTTCTGTTGCCCCCCCCAAGGGGGGCACGATTGACCTGCGCCTGATCGTAGACGTGTAGGCACGCTTCGAGCACAATGTGCAAGCTCGCCTGGCTCAGATCCGTTTGGCGCATGATTGTAGACGTGTAGGCATGGTTGTAGACGTGTAGGCACGCTTCAGCTCAATCCGTCGCTAAGAGTAGCCAACAAGCTCGCCTGGCTGAGATCTGTCTGGCGCCTGCATGTAGACGTGTGGACACGCTTCAGCTCAACCCGTCGCTAAGAGTAGCAAACAAGCTCGCCTGGCTAAGATCTGTCTGCACGCTTCGGCTCAGTCGCCAGCAAGAGCACAATGTGCAAACTTGCCTGGCCGACATCTGTCGGCGCCTGATCGTCGTAGGCATGAAATACGCTTTGGCTCAATCCGTTGCGAAGAGCACAGTTCGCCTGGCTGAGATCTGTCTGGCGCCTGATCGTAGACGTGTTGACACGCTTCAGCCCAATCCGTCGCTAAGAGCAGCAAGCAAGCTCGCGTGGTAGAGATCTGTCTGCGCCTGATTGCAGACGTGTAGGCACGCTTCGACTCAATCGCCAGCAAGAGCACAACGTGCAAACTTGCCTGGCTGAGATCCGTCCAGCGCCTGATCGTCGCAGGCATGAAAACACGCTTCGGCTAAATCTTTCGCGAAGAGCACAGCTCGCCTGGCTGAGATCTGTCTGGCGCCTGAATGTAGACGTGTTGCCACGCTTCAGCACAATCCGTCGCGAAGAGCAGCAAACAAGCTCGTCTGGCTGAGATCTGTCTGCACGCTTCGGCTCAATCGTCAGCGAGAGCACAACGTGCAAACTTGCCTGGCTGAGATCTGTCGGCGCCTGATCGTCGCAGACATGAAACTCGCTTTGGCTTAATCCGTCACGAAGAGCACAGCTCGCCTGGCTGAGATCTGTCTGGCGCCTTGTAGTAGACGCGCAGGCACGCATCGCTCAATCCGTCGCTAAGAGCGCATTGCGGCTGAACGCCTCTAAGCCAGAACCCAGTCTAGAGGAATGCTTGAGTTAGTCAGGGCACATCGGATTTATCGGGCCACGACTAGCTTCGGCGAAGTTCCCTTGGATCTGTTTTTGGCGCTTGATGATTTTTGACGCGCAGGCATTGGTTCGGTTGAATTGCCGGCAAGAGCAAGCCTGCCTGGCTGGTGCCAAGAATTTGGTGCCAATAATTCGGGGCGAGATCCCCGCATTTCTGTCCACTGGCGCACGAGACGAGCCTTCTTCGCGTTGTGGCCGAAAGCCGACCGTCCCAACGCCGATAGAAGCAAAAAAAAGAAACGACAAAACCTGCTTTTCCAAGCAGTTGCGAGCGGCAGCAATGTCGCCGAGAGAAAGGACTGTTTTTTTTTTTTTTTTTTTTTAGCCACATGCAATGTGTGAGGAAACTGAACCGCCTGTAGTAGGACCTTCTGATCATGATCATTTGCCAAATTTGCGCCCTGAAACCACGTCCAGGATTTGGTCTCAGGGTAGTGCGGTCAACGAAAACTCTAGTTTCCCTTACTCTCGCGGTGTACGGTTTCCCCACGGGTTACGGTTGGCTCGCAGGAGCTAGCCTGCCTGTTCTGGGTTGGCGATGGCCTTCGGTCGGGCGTGCCTAGTGACCGTACGTTGCTTTGCACGCACCCCGTGCCTCAATCCGTACATAGTGTCTCACCGTCCTCAGCTGTTGAAAGTCTATGCGAGTACGGCCGGGTCGAATACTACCACCTGACCTGTGTTGTTATGCGGTTGGTCGAATACTAAAAATAACTTCGGGTGGGGGGGGGGCATGTGTCGAACTGTAGCAAGCACAAATATTCGCTCATGCTCTTTGGTCAGGGTTCTCGTTCGGGGAGGGTCGCCGAACTTCCCTCCGTGTCGGTATCGTTTCCAGCACGGATCATTCAACCACACTCACCCGGTCCTCTCCCTCCTGATAGAGCATGATTCATTATTCACCATGGCAATATATCACCAGGCACACAGCTCTGCGGAGGGTGTGGATCGATCTGATAGACTGCAGTGTGTCGTGATGATTGCCAGCGGATGCGATGCAGTTCCAGGGGATACCAGGGGCGTACACACTCCTCATCAGCAGCGGAGCCTTGCGAGATGTGTACTCGTATGCGAACACCCAGTATCAAGTAAGACATCCAGGTAATACGAAATCGGAAAAGATCGCGGATTTGGGCAGTTCAAAAGCGGAATGCCGGAACTGTTGACACGCATCAAGTGCTTCGTTTCCTCGTTTCCATCGAGCAGCCCCCAGCTTTTTACCTAAGCGCCAGCTTGAAAGGAAATGCTCGACGTTGCTGCCCGACAAAGAACAGAAGGGATCCCAAGTGCTGAGACTACCGAACCACGTGTTGAACGGACGTGACGTCATGCGGGTCTACCCCTACACGACAAATCACACAAACACAACAGGTCAAAGTCCTGCGTGAGAAAACAACACACGGTGGTGTAAGCGAAGAACAAATCAGATTGTGTTTCTATTGCATTTGGCCCTTACCTCTATATTTCCTCCCTTCCATTCGGAGTCGAAGCAGCTACGCCGAGAAAGAAAAAAAAACGCAACACAAGCAAGGTGCCTCCTGAAGAACAAAGGGAAGAATCCGCCCCAAGCAATCATCCGCCGGTAAAGAAGATCTGCTGAAGGAATCAACCCCGCAATTCGTTGCCGTCAAAAAAAAAACGGAAAAAATGCAGCCGCAAGACACCAAACTGATCGTCCTTCGATCGAGAAAAAAGGGGAGAACAGCAACTCCCGAGTAACAACACGAAATCGTGGGGGAAAAAAAAGGCAAAAGAAAGGAGAAGCAAAAAAAAGAACGACTGTCCGAATCCTATCCGTTGTGCCGCTAGCCCAGAAAAGAACAAAAGAAAAGAGAAGAAAGAAGGAACCCGAAAGATCCTCTGTTGTTCCTTCCCGCCCTCGGGCGTCCCGCGTCGTGCCCGAACCGCGGCTGTCAATTTGTGAAAAGAGCGCCCCGGGAAACCATCTCGAATTGAAGAGCAAAATTCCGCTTTTCTTTCCGTTCCCCCTTTTCCGTCTGTCAGGCGCAGGCACAATCTTCGGCTCAATCCGTCGCCAAGAGCACAACGAGCAAGCAGTAGATGCATTCTGCTGAACGCCTCTAAGCCACCCAGTCTAGAGGAATGCTTGAGTTAGTCAGGACACATCGGATTTATCGGGCCACGACTAATTTCAGCGAAGTTTTCTTGGATCTGTCTTCAAGTTCAAGAGTCGCGTGCACACAACATGGCAGTAGATCCCCAGGGGACGCAAGAGGTATAGTGTGGCATCAACATGCCGACTATCAGCAAGCGGTGCGCGTTCTCCTGGTGATGCCACGCTGGGAGAACTCTGTCGTAGAAGTCACACCCGTTGTCAAAATAACAAGCGACTCGATGGATTCGAACCATGATGCCCGTCAATCCCACTCAGGAGAAAGCTGGCATAGACGCCACTTCCCTCATTTGGTGTGCAAGAGGCCCGCCTACCGACCCGTATAAGGCTTTGACAAGTCGACAGGAAACTCGATGCTGGAGCCGCTTGAGCGCGATTGCTTATCATCACAACCGGAGGCATCAGCGCTACTCAGGAGAAAGCTGTGTCGTAAACGCCGCCGCTTTGCTGGATGGATGTGCAAGAAAGGCCGCCATATATAGGAGCACCTACAGACCTGTGCCGCAAGTTACGTTCCTGTCTTGTTCTGTTGGCTCAATCAGCTGCTATCTGTCTTTGCATGATGACACAGTCAGCTACTATCTGGACATCGCCTGTGGAAGTGAACAAGGCAACAAGCGACTGGACGAATTCGCTTCAGCAACAGCTACCCCATTTTTGGTGATGCATCCACCACGCAGGAGAAAGCTGTCGTAGACGCCACTCCCCCGGATTGATGTGCAAAAGGGCCGATATAATTGTTACCACTTAGCAAGCTCGGCAAGGTACTCGATGAAATCGCTTGAGCAAGTTTATCCTGTCATCAGGGGATGGACCCATGCCATTCGAGAGAAACGTGTCGTAGACGCCACTTCTCTGGGTTGATGTGCAAAAGGACCGATAGAAATACTACCACCTACCGATTTGTGAATGGCCTTGACGAGTCAAGTGAATTCGATGAATTTGCTTCAGCAGCTTCCATCACTGATGATGCACTAATGCCACTTAGGAGAACGCCGTCGCAGACGCCACTCCCGTGGATGGTTGTGCAGCTTCAACTGCAACTGGCATAGGTTGAAGTCGAGTCGATGGGCGAATTGGTGAACCTGCTTGAGCAAATTTTCCTTGTGGTAAAGGCTGTCGTAGACGGCTGGATTTCCTGCAGGGTTCGTCTTATCGCCCCATGCCAGATAAGACGAGATCTTTCAGTTGTACTTTGTTCAGTTGTACGTTTGTCGCCAAAACTGACGTTTTAGGGTTGTCCTCACTTTTGGATCACCAAACCTGACGTTTGACGGTAGTTTCTGGATCGCGAAAACTGACTTTTTAGGGTCGTCCTCACTTTTTAGATCACCAAAACTGACGTCTGAGGGTTGTCCTCACTTTTTAGATCACCAAAACTGACGTCTGAGGGTTGTCCTCACTTTTTAGATCACCAAAACTGACGTCTGAGGGTTGTCCTCACTTTTTAGATCACCAAAACTGACGTCTGAGGGTTGTCCTCACTTTTTAGATCACCAAAACTGACGTCTGAGGGTTGTCCTCACTTTTTAGATCACCAAAACTGACGTCTGAGGGTTGTCCTCACTTTTTAGATCACCAAAACTGACGTCTGAGGGTTGTCCTCACTTTTTAGATCACCAAAACTGACGTCTGAGGGTTGTCCTCACTTTTTAGATCACCAAAACTGACGTCTGAGGGTTGTCCTCACTTTTTAGATCACCAAAACTGACGTCTGAGGGTTGTCCTCACTTTTTCGATAGTCAGAACACTTCCGTAACAACGTTTTACGTGCTGGCTTGCCAAGGAGTTTGAGGAATGGGCGCCGCCAATCTATGGCCTTCAAGCCTCCCTCCCGACCTTTGACAAAGAGGGTTTGGTGAGTTTTCGGAAAAAAAGGGCGCCAGCCAACATATGGCTTTTAAGCCTCCCTCTGACCTTTGACAAAGTAGGTTCTTTCAAACAAAGGTAAAGGCAACGGTTTGCTTACACCCCGGACTCCCACTCCGGATTGCGGGAGTGGTTTTGCGGTCGTTTGTGCGGTCGGCCAATGCGGGAGTGGAACTCCCTCATGCGGGAGTGGGACCCCATCAATGAGGCAGTGGGACTTCCTCAATGCGGGCACTTCCTCAATGAGGGAGTGGAACTCCCTCATGCGGGAGTGGGACCCCCTCAATGAGGCAGTGGAACTCCCTCAATGCGGGAGTGGGGCCCCCTCAATGAGGCAGTGGGACTTCCTCAATGCGGGCACTTCCTCAATGAGGGAGTGGAACTCCCTCATGCGGGAGTGGGACCCCCTCAATGAGGCAGTGGGACTCCCTCAATGCGGGAGTGTGACTTCCTCAATGAGGGAGTGGAACTCCCTCAATGCGGGAGTGGGACCCCCTCAATGAGGGAGTGGGACTTCCTCAATGCGGGAGTGTGACTTCCTCAATGCGGGAGTGTGACTTCCTCAATGAGGGAGTGGGACTCCCGCAATGCGGGAGTGGCCACTTCCGCACTTTTTCACTCCCGCATTGACTTAGTATCTTAGTATATGGCTGCTGAAGTCCGGGGTGTATGATTCCAGGATTCTTGAGGGTTTCTGAAATTTTTGTGTGTGGCGAGGGGGTGAGGGGTGCGGTTTCATCTTCCTGAAAGCTTCCCTCGTGGCAGGGCACACTTGGACTCGCAAAGGGAAGGTGTTGCTGCCCGTCTGCCAGATCAGTTCTGAAGTGGCTTCTTCGAAGAACTATCCAACCGACGGAAACCGCCGCAATCTTGGTAACCCGCTGTCTCGGAGTTAGCAAACCTTTTCACTCTACAACCCCACCCTGCGTCAAATGCCAACCGGAGACTCAAAACAACCCCACCTGGTCCGGGCTCCTGGTAAGTTCCCCGACACTCCCGACACTTCCCCGAAACTCCCCCGATTTTTGTGGGAAAAAGTGGGGCTGCCGGTGGGTGGGCAGGTGTACAGGTTGGTAGTTGAGTGGACAGATGGGTGGGCAGGTCGGTGGATGATGAACAGGTGGGTAGTTGGGTAGACGGGTGGGTCCACCGCCCACTAAATTTACCCTCTTCTGCCCCTTCTTGCGAAGGTGCCGTCTTCGAAGGCGTCCCACCAGCACGTCCGATCCTTTCCTCCCCATACGTGGAAATTACGTCCATCCCCCAGACCTCATCATTGAAGGCGTGCCTGTTCGTCCCCAGCTGCGACTCGAGCACGAGCATCGTCTCTGTACCCGCACGACCTCTGGTGGAACGGTTCCTGCTCTCCTTGCCGCAGCAGATCCTGTCGCTACCTGTGTATAACCGTGTCAACCTGTACCTCCCAGACTGTCCTTCCTTCTCAGCCTCTATCTTCGTCTTCGGGGCATAGCCAAACACGGGACCGCTCTGCGCAAGGTAGGGCCATAATAGCGTAGCCCCCTCCCCGCCTTCGCCAAGGCCGGCTGCAGGGAAAGTGGTCGCCACAAAGGAAATACCCCGAAACTCCCCGAATTTCCCCGAAACTCCCCGAAACTCCCCGAAACTCCCCGAAACTCCCCGAAACTCCCCGAAACTCCCCGAAACTCCCCGAAATTCCCCGAAACTCCCCGAAACTCCCCGAAACTCCCCGATACTCCCCGATATTTTCGTCTGGACCAGGTGGCAACCGGTTTCCTAAAACACGAAACCGCCCGACAAAAGTAAACCTCAAAACAAAATACGCTGAAAAAGGGGAAAGGAAGCGGGTGAAGGGACGGGGGAGGTGTTCGCATTTTCTGCATTAGTAGACCAGCCCTACTCCACACCCTCGCCACACCTACTCGCCCCCTGGGGCTTCGTGACACACGGTACACCACGGATTTCATGCGCAGGACCTTGACGTCTCTGTTCGCAATGGGTTCACAGGTTCGTAGTTTTCTGATTTCTTCCTCTTCGTGTGTAGTAGTGCTGTACCGAGGAGCTTAAAAGTTCCCAGTGTTTAATTGCTTCATCACGTGGCCGGCCTTGAGATTACCTCACAGGTGACACCACGGTTTTACCTTTAACCACAGTTCAACGTCCTTGGGCATACATTACACGCGTCTCACGAGGTAGCACAACATACGAAACAGTCTCTCAACGATGAGGTCCAATCCTGTTGAGCTCATCATTTGTCCACACAAGACTCAAATCCTACCCTTGGGAAATGTTCTTCTTGTCCTCGTGTCCCCCCGACCAGTGCCGGTGAAAGCCTGGTGTACGTGAGCTTTACGTGTGTTCGGCGACTGCAGGCATTTCCCAACCAAAATCATCAAGCCATCTTGTCTATTGTAGATGGGGGCTTTTTCAAAGGCAAGCTTGAAACCACCAAATATTTTGGAACTGTTCCACCAACAGTCTCAATTGAACAAGCAGGTGAGAACATCGGAAAGGACGAAGATCATTGCTTAACCCCGCATCCAACCGAATCTTGGAAAGGTACCAAGTTGGCCTACGCAAACGACAGGTCAGAAGCAGAATTGACTGCAGTAAAGTCGTGGGGTGAAAACTGGTTGGAAAACGCATGTTCGGGAAGAAGTGTACACTGCATTTATTGATCCAATAGAGTAAAAGGTACCATGGCACCTTCGAGGAATACCAGAGAACAGGTGTGTCTGGTTGCCAGTAGATATATTCACTGCCCCCTACGCACTTACCGCATCCACGTCATTTTCTTCAAGGAGCCGAGACAACACTTTCAGCAGAAAACAAGGACAAAAACAAGAAAAGGAAGCGAACACCTATCTTCTGCGAACACTATTAATATCTTGAGGCTCCTCCTGTTCGGGTGTGGCCCCCCGGGTAGCGGATATTGCGGTTGCACTAGCAGTCCTAGCGGCGTCAGCAGTCCTAGCCCTAGCCCCGCCCGCGCTCGGGACAATAGGTACCTGTTCGTCGAATCCGATGTCGAAGGTGCGCGTTCATCTTCTCCCACATAAATCATCAATATGCGAAGTACGACGAGTTCTTCCAACCCGCTTCCTTCCTGGGGGAAGACAGCATCTTGCTCGCTGGCCAGAGCGCCCGCTGCAGCACCAACTCAGGTGCCGCCACTCACTGTAGCAGAGCCGCAACCTGCAGCACGCCTCCGGAGCGACTTACGCCGCCGTAGCAGCACGAAGAGAAGTGAGGAGTCCCCGGAGAGATAGTCCCTGCACTCTAACTCGTCTCTCTCTCTCTTTTGCTCGTATTCAGAACCGTACACCTTCACGCTCGAGGTTGGATCTGAACCCGGTGGTATCCATCCACATCCTGATGCCCACAGTAGTTTCAGCTTAGTGTGAGTTTGATCAAAGTAACCTCAAGGCAGCCCTTACAAAGACCAGCCACAGTCAACGCCGCGTGGGCGCGGGCTTTTGATATTAATCATCATGTTTCAAACCCCCCGATTGCGCGTATCCTGGAAGCACCCAGAGGGTGTCGGTGGTACAAAGGTGCAGTTGCCCGCATCCATCCGGCAATCAGCTCGCATCGGGGGAGGTGACGCTACCCACCTGGACAAGGTGTCCTGCTGCCCTACAGTATGGCGTTGGCAAGAGAGCGAAAGGGAGAGAAAGAGGATGCAAGAAAACCTTTTAAATGGTGCTGGCAGGCGTCGGGGACGGCTTGGAAAACCATTTTAAATGGTGCTGGCAGGCGTCGGGGACGGCTTGGAAAACCTTTTAAATGGTGCTGGCAGGCGTCGGGGACGGCTTGGAAAACCTTTTAAATGGTGCTGGCAGGCGTCGGGGACGGCTTGGAAAACCTTTTAAATGGTGCTGGCAGGCGTCGGGGACGGCTTGGAAGTGACAGAGGAACCAACGGGTGGTTTCGACACGCCTCCCCCCAATTCAATAAGGTGGCCAACCACCGACCAAACACACGTTTCTTGAGGTCTCTTTAGCCTTCACAATCTGCGTTGTGCAGGGCGACCGGCTTCGTCAGTACGAAAGAACAAAGTGCCCACCCAGGTGCCATCTGGTGCTGGCACTAAACCATTCAGGTACTACTTGGGGTATTCTTGTAGGTTACTGGTGGTTGTACGACGGTACCGCCGCCAACGCAACCAGAGCCCGTGCACAGATGAATAGCGTAGCAAAAGGTTAAGCACAAACAAAAACAGACACCCGGCGTGCACTACGTCCTAAAGACACCCTACGACAAACCAGCGCCTGAAGGCTTCGAGGTACGCTTTTGACTTACTTTCCAGGGCATCGGTCGTGCAGTTCCGCTCTCCGTCTGGACTGCAATAGCCGGGTCGGTGTCAAAGCGTAGTTTACTATATGGTGTGAACTCCGGTATGAACGCGGCACAAACCTGGCAAGCGCCAAGCGCCAAGCGCCACGCCTTAGTGCTTTAGTTTGGGAAATCGATAGCCACTTGACCCGTAGGCCCGTGGCTCTGCAGAACCGCCGAACGCTTGGCTCCCGTGTAGCAGGCTTTCCCTGGTACCGAACGAAAACCCGGAAAGTATGGAATCTCGAATGCTTGGCTCCTGTGTAGCAGGCTTTCCCTGGTACCGAACACAAACCCGGAAATTATGGAATCTGATGCTACCACTTTATTGCAGATGACTGACATCACAGCTGACATTTCAGAACAAGGGGGTCGTCGTGTACCGTGCGTCCCCCGTCGGTAGAAGGGTCTCCACACGTATTACCTAGAACCCTCCCCCCGAGAAACACAATAAAACCAAGTTGTGCTCGCACCGGAACAGGACTGAGAATCCCCACCAATGGACCCACTGATGAGCCCTGACTTTGAATTGGGCTGCGTTCAAGAGCGAAACCTGAGACGAAGAACGAGGTGCACGCAACACCGCGGTGAAAAAGTACAGGCAGTGCTCTGCCTAAACATTAAACTAAGATTTTCCCCCCCTCACAGACCGCATATTTTGCCACCGGCTGCTTCTGGGGTCCCGAGAAGAAGTTCTGGGATCAGCCCGGGGTACACACAACGGCGGTGGGATACCAAGGCGGCACCGTCGACAACCCTTCCTACGACAACATCTGCAGCGGAAAGAGCGGGCACTCAGAGAGCGTCAAAGTCGTGTTCGACCCCAAGGAGACCAACTACGTCAACCTCTTGAAAGTCTTCTGGGAGTGCCACGATCCTACGCAGGTGTGACCCCTTTTTTATTGCGACCTCCGGGGTGTTTTCGATACGCACACTAGCATACTGTACCTTAAAGGAACCTTTACGACAGGTGTGACCCCTTTTTCATTGCGACCTCCGGGGTGTTTTCGATACGCACATTAACATACTATACCTAAAAGGAACCTTTACGACAATGGTCACCCGGAGACTATAAAACCCCGGATCCCGAAGCGAACTTGCACTCTAAAAATAACCTCCGCCACACAAAATAAATTCCAAAAAATCAGCCCGTGTATCGCTCCCTCGGGGTTGCAAATCCTCGGGACTAAAGCCGACGCCTCGACAAAAAGAACGGTAATTCTCGACGAGAAATAGGTCTCAGAATTCACATGAGGCAATGCTCCCAAAATCCAAACCTGAAACGGTAACATACCCAGTTTCACTGGAGTGCCCGTTCCCGGCGAGCTACGAGGGAACGAACCTGTCAGAGTGCCAACGCTACTCTTTCTATAACGTACATATAAAAGGTGTCACGGGATAAGCCGGCAGCCGCTGCTTAACGGAAAAAAAGGAATGCAAGCTTACCCCTGTGGTACCTGCATTTCAAGTTCACACTGCTTAACGGCCTGCTGCAAAAAGGGCCACCACGTGCCAGCGCCCCCGAAGCCAGCCCCCGCTAAGCCGAAGCCAACAACGCCGCGGAAGAAGGGCCGACAGAAGCCGACGACACCACCGCGCATGAAGAGGACGCGTCAAGCGTCCCCAAAGGCGGCCAAGATGGCGAAAAAGCACGCTCCGACCGAGCCGGCCCGAGCGACACCACCAAGGAAGGGGCAGAAAAGAGCCCGACTCCCGACACCACCGAATGACCCGGCGGGAAAGCCCGGAAAAAAGCACGCGGCGCGAAAGCGCAACATTTCGAGAATGGAGCTGGATATCACCAGCCCTGCCACCTCGACTTCATCCTCATCCATGTCAGGATCGCCCCCTCGAGCGACTGCTTCGGCAGGACAGCCGGCGCGAAAGCGCAACAAACGAAGAATGGAGCTGGATATCACCAGCCTATTATCACCGTCCTCGTCCGCTTTGAGATCGTCCTCGGACGACGTATTCAAATAACCCTAGCCTATGACAAATGCTGAGCCAATTCACCTAGCCCCCCTGAAAATGACTTTAGCTCGATTACGCGTCGATTACACTCGATTACACTCGATTACGCTCGATTACGCTCGATTACACTCGATCAACTTTTGGGTGAATTGGGGGGGTACTGCAGTAATTGATTAACGGCGTAACACTCAGGCAATCTTGATTGGTCGGTTCAACGTACCCACTAACGCACCTTCTTCCGGGGCTAAAAAGGTGCTGATGACAGGATATTGAAATCGGAATAAAAACAAGAATATTAGTCTGAAAAAATGCCCGAGACAGGCCGTGCAGCTGGAGACCAGGAAGTTCGGGCTGACTTGCGGAAGCAGGTTGTCGAGTGCGTACGGGCTCGGGTACCAGTATCTCGCATTAGCTCGCATATATTCAATTTAGCGCAGCTAGTACTTGGGCCTTTCGGCATTCCGTGCGGGCCAGTTCCAGGCGATAGGGCTGTTCGCCGAGCGCTTGGTAGGCACCTTGTCCTCGGTGACATGGAGTTTCTGCTCCGGCTTGGGGGTGGTGACTTCGTCATTGCCGGGGATGCAGGAGAGCTTCCGGGGAGCAAGGATATCCTCTGCCTGACGTTCTCGTACCTGGACACGATGGAGCAGAGGTGGAGGACGCGGCTTGTGCTTGCAGCACTTGTGCGGCAGAAGGATCCAGCAACGACGACGAAGTATCTCCAGTACGTGCTGGACTACTTTCAGAAGCTGCAAGAGTCGCTCCTTGCCTTGGGGTTCGATCTCCCTGGCGATGCACTGCTCCCAAGGATGAAGAAGGTTGTTACAGACAGAGGCCTCTTCACGACGGCTAGTGAGTTGTACGCCTGTGGGGCCGTCGACGAGGTCATCATGGAGCCCGTGCATCGCCTGCACCTTGCTGACAAAGCCGTCCAAAAATGTCTGGCGACCGACCTTCCTTTGCGATCACTCATTCCATTGGCGTATGATTTCATCGCAGGAAACGATGCCTTCCACCACTGGCTGGAAGAAAACGCTGGCGTGAGCCCAGCAGGCGTGTTTTGGGCACCAGTCAAAGCCGGTCGGTTTTCAACACTGACGGCCGGAGCTTACAGCCTTTCAGAAGAGATTCGGGGAAAACCTCTTGCCGAGTGGGCGCGGCTTTATCTTTCCACGCGGCAAGTCCTGCTGTACGCGTCCAGCCCAATAGCAAAGAAGCGTGTGCCAAACCGGTTCCTCAAGCTGTATGAGGCCCTCGTGGGCACGTCGTTCCTTCCGAAGCTCCGCGTCCTCCGCTTGCTGTTCACGTCGCTCTGCTATCCTCTGACGCACTTGCTTTGGCATCTTGACCAGCTCGGCACCGTCAAGGAGGCGTGGTGCAGCATCCTGTGTTGCCTCTGCAAGAATGTGGGTGACCACGATCTTCAGAAATTGGTCGTGCAGGGCAAGAAGGACTGGTTCGGATGCGTCGTCCCGTTGCAGATCCGAGTGGTGGAAACCGCATCCAAGTCGAAGCTGAAGTTCGGTGTTGTGGAACTCGAAGATGTTTTCCTTGTCGAGGACAAGCCTGGTGCAAAGCTATCTGGATACGCAGCAGCTTTAAAAGACGCCCTCGCTCCCCATCGACAGTCCGACATACCCCAAGAAATTGAGTGTACTGCAGTCTCCGAGGAAGCCGAAGTTCTGGTT
Organism: Diplonema papillatum; assembly: GCA_030068145.1. Classification (NCBI taxonomy): domain Eukaryota; phylum Euglenozoa; class Diplonemea; order Diplonemida; family Diplonemidae; genus Diplonema; species Diplonema papillatum. Next base: position 125,603 of record JAPJBO010000498.1, on the reverse strand, counting down.
GGGCACGTAATGAAATACGTGCGGCATTTCAAGCGCCTAGAATTCGACAAGTACATCAACATGTCGAATGCAGCCAACGCACCCCCGAACTGCAATCCGAATTTAACGGAAACCCCTGTAGGTGTGGTGAAGCAGACTGTTGAAGACTGCAAGAACCAGACTGTCACCGATGAGGTACTCAGGGGTATAGCTGTTATTCGAGGAGGAAACGAACCTGAGATCAGCGAGTGGCTGCTTCGGGACTGCGCCGTTTCGACTCTTTGTGATACGGTGTACCGTTCATGGGAAAACTGCATTGAAAGGTCCCACCGCCTGGCAGACGAGTTCGAAGCACACACCCAGCGAAAACAGAATCTTGCTGATGAAAGCCAGCGCAAGCGCGATGCAAGGGAAGAGATCGCGAAGACACGCTTGGAGGCAATCGAGCAGTTGACCCCGAAGGAGATTGCTGAAAACGGCACTCGCGCATGCGTATTGAGTCAAAGCATGAAGCGACGCCTTCCCAAAAAGGGCAAAATGAGCGACCTTCTCGAAGCCATCATCGCCTTCGACAAGTCCGACTTCAAGCTGCCGACTACCTACGGCAAGGTCGGGCGAAAGCGTCCGGAGAAGCCCGGGGGAAAGCACTCTGTGAAACGTCGGAAAAAGAACCCTACGGTTAAGGCTGGGAAATCATCGAACAAGTCAGGCAGTAGTACCTCGTCCAATGGGTCCGACAATTCCGACGAGTCCGACAATTCTGACGAGTCCGACGAGTCCGACAGCGCCGACGATTCGTCAAGCGCTGACTCCTGATTAACCATGGGTCACTTTAGCTTCTCGTTCCTCTGCTCAAGTAATTTTGTTTGCGGTCAGCAGGCTCATTTTCATTCAGACGACGTCCTCATTCTTGCTGCTCTTACATAAACCATCTGGCCTGTACGGACTCTACGAAAACGCATGCCGTCATATGTTTGTCCCATCTCTCTTGCGTTCTTGTCGTTCTCTATCAGTGGCTGTCGTGCATTCGATGCCTTGTCTCGAATGTTGTGTGCGTTCAAGCGTGTGATCTGGTTGTGCTTCGCTTCGTGCTGCATTGATAATCTTTCATTGTGAACTTTATTGCAGGGGGTTTGAATTCTAAGATGCCGCGCGAGAATGAGATCAGCTTCACCATGAAGGTGATTTGGGGGGAGCGCACAAAAAAGCTCCTTACCAAAAAGGACCGAACAGCGGCCGCAGAGGCCGTTTTGTACGTTGAGCAGGGGGGTGACGACCTTGCGCAGTACGTCAAAAAGGCACGAGACGCAGCGGTGCCGATCGCGCGAAGGGAGGGCTTTACTGTCTCCCTAGCCCCCACCGCCGTTCGGTACACGCTGCCGAAATCCGCCGCGCGCCTCGACGACGATGACACCGGCATCCGCGAGGTCGTTGGGCCGGCGGACTTGTTCGCAGCAGCCAGAGCGGACGCACGACAGCTTATTGTCGTGCTGGACGCAACCGAGAAGCGGGCGGCAGGCAAGCAAGCGAACACAGCGGCCCAGCTAGCCGCTAAGTTAACCGGCGCCGACCTGCAACCGGCCTTCAAGGTCGGTAAAGGCATCTCGCCCACCGTATCTTGCGTGGGATGCTCAAAGGTGGTGTTCGTCGCCAAGGAGGGGGACAAGGACAAGCTCAGGCTAGCCCCCTACGAAGCCCACATAAGCGGCTGTGAAAAGGGCGCCGCTCTGCTGGAGAAGACCGCGGTGGCTGCGGTCGAGAAGAAGCGAGGGTCTCATTTGCAAGACTCTCGAGTTGGGGCTCAAGCGCGACGAGAGGAAGAAAGGCGAGCCGCTGCCGCGAAAGAGGATCTGTCCAGCTACAGATCTCTTTTCGACATCTGGAAGAAGCCGAAGCCGACGAAGCCTGCAGGCACGAGCACAGCCGAAGACAGGGCCTCGGAGCTACCGGATGCTGACCCGCCGGGGGAGCTACCGGATGCTGACCCGCCGGTGGAGCTACCGGATGCTGACCCGCCGGTGGAGCAACCGGATGCTGACCAGCCGGTGGAGCTACCGGATGCTGACCAGCCGGTGGAGCTACCGGATGCTGACCCGCCAGGGACTGTCCTGGTGAAGAGGAAGGCAGAGGAGTGCCAAGAGCCGAGGAAGAAGCTCGTCTTTCTGCTGTAGTGCTGCAACGCAAGGTGCGGATTTCGTGTGCTTTCGAGCGGCCTAGCGCTTCTTCTTTTTTCATCATCGTTCATCATCCCGTCTTGCTAGGCTGCTCACAGTCGCTCGAAGATCTTTGTCCCTTTTCGCCACCAACTCGCCTGCAGTCCCCGAAAGCTTCCGGTCTCATATGCACATCGCCCACTTGCCTGCGGTTTCCGTCCCTCGTATGCTTATGCTTGGCACTTCTGGGGCCAGACAGTGGTCAACATGGTCGCCCATGGGCCAGTCAGGGGTCCACCAGTGGTCGAACCCAAAATACTAGTGTCAATCTCGATCACACTCTACAACGCTCTACTACACTCTACTACACTCTATTACGCTGTACTTTATTGGTGTCTTGCCGTGGACACTCTCGAAGGAGAGCGGCACCGGGATCCGTCCCGGTAAAAGGAAGCACCAAGAAAGTATCAAGAGGACGAAGACAAAGAGAGAAGACCGACGACACACACACACACACACACGCGTACACATCAAGCGGTACAACCCCGAGAGCGCGCAATGACGGATCCGGGGTTCAAGGAACTCGCCGCCCAGGTGCAGGCTCAGGGAAAGCAGATGGCTGATCTGATGGCCGCAGTCAGCGGGCTGGTAAGGCAGGCTCAGACGGATGGCGCGAAGAAGCAGAGTACGACGAACGCTCCCAGCTGGGCGGATGACGAGGGGGATGAGCGCGAGCTCTGCTGGGACGACGGCGGTGACGGTGTCGCGGGTTCAGATGCAGAGAAAGCGGGCGGTAAAGGCGGAAAAGGCAAGGCGAGTGCAGGTGAGAACGACGAAACCAGCGGCGGCGGGGACGGCGTGGCGAAGCAAGAGGCGTCGGGTGGAAAACAGGGGAAAAAGAAAAAGAAGCGCAACGGAGGGTGGAAAGAGGTGCCGGGCAAGAAGCCGACGGCCGCGCGCGCGATGGAAGAGGACGGACAGAAGAAGGCACAAGAAGGCGAGAAGGCAGTCGGAGGGGCGGGGAAGGCGAGGATAGAGCTGAGGCAGGAAGACTGGGGAGTGCCGGTGGTTGACCACACCGAGCTGGCGGAAGCGACGGTGGCGTTCGCGCCCATGGCGAGCGCGCGCAGGATACGGCGTGAAGGGATGCCGGAGGGCTCGGCGGTGGTCACGGTGGCGGCTCTGGAGGGCAGCAGGCGGACGGACGTGGTGTGCCGAGTTGACGGCGCGGAGAAAGTGCTGCCGGGGTACGTGACGAGGTCCCCGGAGGGAGACGTGGTGTACGCGCCCGCGGACGTGAAGAAGGTTGACCGCCCGCCGACATCGACGGTGCTGATTTGCGCCGAGATAGATGCACGATGGTGCGGGGCAGAGACGTTGGCGGCCCTGCAGGAGCCATCGGGGGGGCGGGTGCTGAAGGCGGAGTGCAGGCGGCTCGCGGGAGAGGCGAAGGTGGACCTGAGTCCGCACAGCATGTTCAACGTGCGGCGGGTAAACCGCGTATTTCAGATGATGGTGCGCGTCGAAGAGGAGCAGGTCGGGAGGTTGCTGAGAATTTCGGGCAGGAGGGGTCTCTTTCTACGCATACCGCGCTGGAAGGAGGGGTCGGAGACGAACGACGTCGTGTGGCTAGCTGACGAGGAAGCATCGCTGAAGAGCGCTCTCGTGCTCGCGCAGGGGAAAGGCTGCCTGGGCCTTGCTCGTAGTCGCGCGCGGCTGGGGGTGAGGGTCGAAGACGGCATGTCCGAGCGGGTGCGGGAATCGCTGGGCGAAGCGGCGGCGAAGCAGGGTCCGCCCGCGATGCATTACCTGGTGAGGGGGGCACAGGCGCGCGATGCCGCTTCGGATCTTGAGGCGACCATGAAGGCGGCGGGATGGACATGTCGCCAAGTCGCGTCCTACCGGAGCAAGACGCATGGGGACACGCGCGTCGTCGCCAGCGAGGAGCCGCCCCCGCATCGACTGATAAGCGCGGGAGGAGCGCTGATGAAGGTCGATGACGAGACCGAGGAAGACAGGTCCGGACGGCGGCCGAAATCGCAGGTGTGGGATGCAAGGGCGGAGAGGACGCCGAAGGTCTCGTCGTACCTCGAGGCGTTGCGACGGCAGGGTCAGGAAAAGACGAGCACACCCGAGCAACCGAAGGGCGCGGGCGACAACAATGGCGCGGTGCGACAGCTCCGGGCGGAGAACGCGGAGCTACGCGCGAAGAACGACGCGCTGCGAGGTGACATCGCAGCACTCAGTGCTCAGATGGCGAAGCTGACGGAGATGGTCGCGACGATGAGGCCGAAGACACCCCCGGCGATGCCCGTAGACCGGACCCCGGTCAAGAAGAAGGCGCCGAAGACGCCCGTCGCCACACCGACGAAGCAGAAGATGGGACGGGCCGAGGCTCCGTCTCAAGACGTCCACATGACGCAACCGAAGCGTCCGCTGGGAACGCCGGGGAAGTCACCGTTAGCGAAGACGAAGAAGGCACACCAACCAGCAGCGGCGAAGCGTTCGTGACTGGGGAACGACGGGATGCGTGGCGGTGGAGAGACGCACGAAACGCTGGGGTTAAGGTTGAGAGAAGCCGCGGACGCGATGGGAGCGAGTGTGCAAGAAGTCCCTGGGGACGGGGCCTGCCAGTTCGCAGCGGTCGCAGCCGGACTGCCGGGGTGGTCGGTAAGGAGACTTCGTGCACGGGTTGTGGACGCGATGTTAAAAGACCCGACATTCGAAGCACACTTCGCGCCGTCCGAAAGGTACGGCAGCTGGTTTGCTTACGTGGAGGCAATGCGGGGGCCGTACGAGTACGGGGACGAGATGACGTTGACGGCAGCCGCGACGGTCACCGGAGCGGTACTCTGGGTGCTGGACAGCAGGAGGCCGCACATCCTGCGACGATACGCACCTCGCGTGGGCGCCACGGGGCAGCAGACGGCGGTCACGTACGTTCCGGAGCACTACGACCGGCTCCTGCTCCCGGGTACCACATTGGCGGAGCTGGCGCTACATGCAGACACGGTGGAAACTGTGGAGTTGAGCCGGGTCGAGCACGCGGTGAGGGTCGCAGCACATGAAGGAACGGACGCCAGGTCGCAGCAGGTGCCGCCGAAGCGGGACGGGGGCGTGTTACAAGGAGGAAGGGAGACGCTGAAGTTCGGGACGATAAACATGACATCTCTCGGGGGGAGGGCACACTTTTTGGATTGTGCCGCTGTCGACATTCTGGCGGTACAGGAGACGCTTTTGACCGACTGGGGTCAGAGGGAGTTCGAGGACGGCGTCAGGCGAGACTGGAAGTCGCTGTGGGGGGAACCGTGTCGGGAGCGACTTGACCGGCAGGGCAAAGCATCACCGTGGATAGCGGAAGCCGGCGGAGCGGGTGTTGCAGTCTTCGCGAAGAAACCGGCGCCGGCCTTCGTGGTCGGGAAGCCGTCACCGAGCCGGAGGTGGGTGCACGTGGCCGTCGGACTTGGAAGAGGAAACCAATTTTTGCATGTCTTCACACTGTATGCGAACTCGGGGGACAAGGCGGCGCCGGAGAGGGAGAAGATTATTGCGGAGGTGCACCGAGAAGCAGCAAGTCTCGGACGAGTACCGGTCATTGTGGCCGGCGATTTTAATGCGGAGCCCTCGTCGTCGGCGGCGATGTCGTGCATGCTGCGATCGGGATGGTACGACGCCGCAGAGATCTGCACCGATGGCGGTGCCCCGAAGACGTACGAGAAGACGGGGACGCGAGGCACACGCATCGATCACGTCTTGCTGAACGACGTCGCGATACACTCACTGGTAGCGAGCGAAACCACCGTCGTCGTAGACGCGGAAGGGCAGCGGGTGCCCAGCCACAAGATGGTGACGGTAGAGCTGGACATCACCGCGTTTGCAGACACATGTGAGAGGTACCGCATGCCAAGGTCCATGAGCCAGGTAGACGTGACGCACGAAGGACGGGCAGCAGCGCGGGCGGAAGAGTTGTTAGTGAAGCACCGGTTCGAAGATGCAGCACCAGATGACGTGGAAGCGCTCTGGGTGTCGGCGACTAAGGCGTGCGAGGGGTATCTGGTCGAGCTGGCGGAGAAACAGGGGTTGCTCGACGGGCCCGTTGCCGCCTATCAAGGACGGGGTGAGACAAGAAAGCCTAAGAGAGAACATTTTGCGTCCGTGACAGACACCGGGACGGGCGCGGGTACGTATGCCTCAAGCAGATTCCGGAAGATATTGAACGGCCTCGACGCCTACATCCGAGGGCTGCAAACACTGAGTGGGGAAGGACCCGGGTGCATGCCGAGATCGCTGGAGAAGACGTGGGAGAACGTAGTATCGGGACTGGAATCAATGGCCGGACGAGTACCAAAGGTGCGCGATTTGCCGCGACGCCCGCCGGACTTGAGCGTCGCCCAGACCTTGAGGCAGAAGCTGGAAGCGAGGAGCCGGTCACTGACAGCACAGGCGCGAAAGGGGAGAATAGCTCAGCTGGAGAGCAAGATGCAGAACTTCCACTGTGCAAACAGGGCGCAACTGCTTCCGTGGTGCAGAAGGAAGAAGGCGGACGGTCTGGTGGCGCTGAAAGTGGATGGCCGCTACACGGCAAATCTACGGGAGATCGACGCGACGTTGCAGAAAGAATGGGCGCCCATCAACCGGATGTACGCGAGTAGACCGGAACCGTGCTATGAAGCCTTCAAGGCGGAGTATGCGGAATACATCCGATGTCGACCGATGGTGTGCCGAGATTTGACGGGCGATGATCTGAGGAGCGTTCTTGGAAAGAAGCAGCGTGCCGGAGTCCCGGGCGTGGACGGATGGAGCACAGCAGAGTTAAAGAAGCTGCCACTGCCGTTGCTGAACGCCCTGGCGGAGGTGTTCAACGCGATAGAAGCGACCGGAACGTGGCCGAACGCGTTGTTGGAAGCCGCGGTCACGCTGATCCCGAAAGACGAAACCCTCGACCCGCTGGCATTGCGGCCCATCACCGTCACAAGCGCGGTCTATCGCTTGTGGGCGAGCACGAGGCTCAGGGACGTCGTCCAGTGGCAAGAAGGCTGGATAGCAGATAGCCAGCACGGGTTCAGGCCCAAACACGGAACCGTGGACGTGGTGTTTGAAATCGCCTCGCAGATTGAAGAGGCTCTCTTGACGGGAAAGGAGCTGTACGGCGTGGCCCTAGACTTTGCCAAGTGCTTCGACAAAGTGCCACGAGACGTCGTGCTGAAGCTGGTGGGGGATCTTGGCCTCCATGAGAGAATTCTCGGGCCGCTGCGCGATGTTTACGCGCGACTACGAAGGCGGTACAAGTTGCACATGGGGCTGGGAGACATCTTTTACACCACCAACGGGATACTGCAGGGCTGCCCCCTGAGCGTGATCCTCATCAACGCGCTGCTGTCCATCGTGGTGCGCAGAGTGGACGACGTGGGGGGGGTGACGAGCGAGTCCTTCGCGGACGACCTCACCCTCCTGACGCGTCTCAGAGAAGCATGCTTGCAGGACGCCTTGGTGGAAGTCGACAGGTTTTGTGCGAACACCGGCATGTCGATCGGGATACCGAAGACGTTCGCTTTCGGGACGCCGAAGGGGTACGAAGCGAAGTTGAAGATAGGTGGCACCGACATCGTGACGAAGGAAGAGCTTACAATCGTAGGATGTCTGGTCGGCACGAAGCGGACACGCAGAACAACGGACCTGCGCTACGACCAGCGTGCAGAGGAGGCCGAACGGTTGGGTGCCTTACCGATCTCGAGGGCGCAGAGGTCGGGGCTAGCGGCGATGGCGGTTCTACCGGCGGCGACATACGGCTCGGAGTTCGCGCTTCCGACGGTGCGGGGGCTGGGGAAGTTCACCGCAGCATTGCTCAGAGGCGTCTGGGACCCGGTGAGGCTGCATCGGGCACAGGAGGCCGTGTTGGGCATTCTAAACAAGGCCCACATGCTCGACCCCTACACAGTGCTGCCATATCGGTCGCTCGGCATGATCGCAGAAGTGTGCCGAAAGAGGCCGGTATGGAGGGCCCGCGTCGCAACAGTTCGAAGGGCGTATGGCAGCAGAATCCGCGCATGGGGACCGATCGGTATTGCGGCCGAGCATGCAAAGAAGCTCGGTATACGATGGACAGAAGATCTCGACGACGCCGAGGACGAGGCAGGGAATGTGCTGAGGCTGGTGCGACAGAGTAAGGGGGAGCGAGGGCACACCCTGAGAAAGGCGATTCACGGCTGGCGACTAGGGGAGCTCGAGAAGAGGCGCACAAACTTCGGAGGGGTACGGGCGGGTGTCGACTACACCGCGACGAATGCCTACGGGCTGAAGGCGTCGACAACGCTGACGGCCGCGCGGGACGTTGCCGAGGTCGTAGCAGGGTCGGTGATGACGGAATCACATGCTGCCAAGCTGTGGGGAGGTGACGGGCTGTGCAGACGCTGTGACGAGGCGACGGAAGAAACTCTGGGCCACATTTGGTGGCAGTGCCGGGCGTATGAACGAATCCGAATGCAACAGCAGTATGCCGAAATTGTTGACGCAGATCGCTCGACTTGGCCTCCGTGCCTGCAAGAACACGGGATTCTGCCGAAGGGAAGTCGGATCAACATCGAAGTGCTGCACACATTCATGGCGGAAGTCATGCAAGAGAGACGACGGCTGGAGAGAGAAGGAAGAGACCGGGCAGTCGGCCACCCCTGGAGACAACTGCACCCTGACGACTGCCCCCCGCGCCGGCTGAATTTCGAAGCGATCGCTGGACCGGGGACCTTCACGGCGGTAGCAGGAGAGAGGTGGTTCCGGGCGCTGCAGTATTGGCTGGATGGGATGTGCTGGTCGGTAGCGGGTGACGTCTCGACGGCAGAGCTCGCAGTAGACTTCGAAGTGTACACCGGGCTCGATCTACCGGGCAGTTTAGTGGCGACGACAGGTGGGACGCCGCTGTGTATCCGTGCGAGAATGTTGGCGCGGATGCTGAAAACGATCGGGGAAGCGCTTGAGCGGAAAGGGGTGGGGCCGCTTCTGCCGGGTAGAAAGCTGGAGAAGATAGGTTCATTGAGAACGGTAGGGGCCCCCCCATGCCTCACGGGCTACGAGATGAGGCCAATTTTCCGCGGCGGCGAGGAGACGATGGGAATCTTGGAGACGCAGCTGAAGGCGAGCCGGCATGCGTTCACCGGCGAGGCGTGGGGGATGGACCTTTTCCCGACGTACGGAAGAGAAAGGGCGGAGCGTGCGGCGAGATGGGCGGCCTTCGATGACACTACGGAGAAGAGGAAAGGGAAGAAGTCGGCTGTCGTCGGAGGGGATCCGTGGCTCGTGCCGGAAGGGATTCCCCGACACGAGAAGTGGGGTGAGCGGGTGTGCCCCGGGCACCAAAAGGTGAAGTGCGACGTGTGTAAGCGCCGGGGCAAGTCGGTGGCGTGGTGCTGCCAGGCCCATCACAGGGAGGGTGATGGCCTAGCCGTAAAAATGTGTGCCGAGCACCGGATGACGCAGTGCGCCACGTGTAAGACGACAGCGGAGTGCTGTCGCAACCATCACCACCGATGCCTCGATCATGGCATGCCGACGTGCGACGGCTGTAAGAAACACGCCGACCTGAGGAGTAGGAGACCCGGGCACTGCTGCAGGAAAGGGCACCACCGGGCGGCCGTGGCGAGAGGTGAAGAAACAACGGCGAAGAAGAGGAAGGCGGAGCCGGAGGGTCCCGCGCCAGCGCCGAGACAGGCGAAACGTGAGAACGTGGTGCTCGTTCTGCCGGAAGCAGAGGAAGACGAGCGAGAACCCGCAACATCAACGCCGACATCAGCAGCGAAGGTCGGGAAGACGGCGCCAACGCCAGCGAAGAAGCGGCAATCGGACTCCGCGGCGGAGCCGGTACCGAAAAGACGCAAAGGACGCGTCGATGCGCCACGACCATCGCCCAGGCGCTGGGAAAAAGCAGAAATCGACGCGCAACCGATGAACCTCGACGAGCAATCGAAGGAGAAGCGAAGCACCAAACGCGCGCCTGAGCGCGACGATCAAGACGAGCTAAAGAGGCGAAAGCATGACACATCACGTGCGAAGAGATAACCGCGCCGTCGGCGATGCAGATTATCGCCACAGATTCTTTGCATTCTAATCCAAACTATTACGCTCGATTACGCTCGATTACACTCGATTACGCTCGATTACGCTCGATTACACTCGATCAGGGGGTAGGTGAATTGGCTCAAATGCAAGCTTACCCCTGTGGTACCTGCATTTCAAGTTCACACTGCTTAACGGGTGAGTGCATGCTAATCCATGTGGTTCATGTACTTAAAAGAACTCAATGCTTAACGGCTTATCACGTGGGCGGCCCTGAGATTACCCCCTCAGGTGACACCACTTTATCTTTAGCCATACTTCAACTCTCTTGTTGCCGACTAAATGCTTATTATTATCGGACTCCACACATTGGCGAGTGCTCATCTGCGCGGTGGGTTGGATCGGGCGTTACGCGCGCTCCGATAGTCTAGGGACGACGGAACCTTTTGTACATGAGTACATGTCTCTTTTCCTCTTTACTTTGATCATAGGTGTCAAGTTTTGGCAGCCGCTGCGTAACGTAGTGTTCCGCCTGCCTTCGTGGCACTTGCACTTTACAGCACTCAATGCGTCACAAAATTTGACGCGGGCGGCTTTAGATTCACATCTGAACGACACCTCAACACAATCAAGTTGTCGACACCTGACGGAGAGTACCGACTCTTTCAACCAGAAGTACAGCTATACAAGGCAGGGGGAAAGCAGTGTTCCGAAGCCCACACAACGGCTGGCGGGACCAGTGAGTGATGCTTAGCACACTGGCAAGACCCCGAGGAAGCGACTGCGAGTCTGCGAGTGCACGACGGTGCTGTGCTACTCGTCATTGCGTTGGTCAGCATCCATGGGGCACGAGCTCTGGGTGAATTTATGTACCCTCACCATTCGATGACTCTTTCCTCTCTTACCTACCCACGGTTACCGCACACCGTACACAATCACGCAGGGCAACCGCCAAGGCAACGACGTGGGGTCCCAATACCGGTCCGAAATCTTCACCACCAGCGACGAGCAGCAGACGCTGGCGGAGGCGAGCAAGCAGGCGTACCAAAAGGCGCTGCAGCTGGTCGGCCGGACGAACCCGATCACGACGAAGGTCACGCCGGCGCCGACGTTCTGGCTCGCCGAAGAGTACCACCAGCAGTACCTCAGCAAGCCGGGGTCGAGGCAGTACTGCTCCGCCCAGCCGACAGGCGCGCGCATGCCGGACCCGTCGCAGTGGCTTCCCAAAGAGTTGCTTGCGAAGTACACGGCGGCGCTCTAGGATCCTTCCAGCGTCGGGACTGCTTCCGAAAACTTGCATAACATCCTCACGGCTGCAGCGCCACGGTTGGTCCATCACAGCTCGTGTGCTGCGCACCTGCTGTTTGATATTCAAGAAGGGACGCCTCGAGTAGTTCTGTCTTGCTCGGGCCCTGTTGTACAATAAGCTTCTTGCCACGAGTCTTGGTTCTTTTTCATGGCCATTGTGTTGCCACTGTCGTTGCAACATGCCAGTAAACACAGCAAAACTGGCCCGAATGCCGACGTTCTGACTCGCAGAAGAGTGTCTCCAGCAATACCTCAGCAACTCGGGGCGAGTTGCAGCAATAGTGCTTTTGCCCAGCCCACAAAGCGCAAACTTGTGTGCTGGACTTTTCTTCGCAATGGCTTCCCAAAGAGCTGCTTGCGAAGTACACGGCGGCGCTCTAGGATCCTTCCAGCGTCGGGACTGCTTCCGAAAACTTGCATAACACCCACGCGGCTGCAGTGTCACGCTTGGTACATCACAGCTCGTGTGCTGCGCAGCTGCTGTTTGAGTTTCTTCAAGAAGGGACGCCTCGAGTAGTACTGCCTTGCTCAGGCCCTTTTGTACAAGAATTCTTCTAAGCTTCTTGCCACGAGTCTTGGTTCTTTTCCATTGTATTGCCACTGTCGTTGCAACATGCCAGTAAACAAAGCCCGAACGCCGACGGTCTGACTCGCTGAAGTGCCTCCAGCAATACCTCAGCAACTCGGGGCTAGTTGCAGCAATAGCGCTTTTGCCAGCCCACAAAGCGCAAGCTTGTGTGCTGGACTTTTCTTCGCAATGGCTTCCCAAAGAGCTGCTTGCGAAGTGGACGGCGGCGCTCCATCACAGTTCGTGTGCTGCGCCCTGCTGCTTGAGTTTCTTTAAGAAAGGATGCCTCGAGTGTTACTGCCTTGCTCAGGCCCTTGTACAGTCTTCTAAGTTTCTTGCCACGTCCGGGTTCTTTTCTGGCTAACACGGCTTCCAAAGAGCTGCTTGCGATGTGCACGGCGGCGCTCTAACTCCTCTCAACGTTCCCTCGCGTAGTAGGCCGACAGAAGAACTATTAGGGCAGGCACAGTTGCTGCGCTTCAAAAAAGATTACCCCACCGACCCCACCCCCCTACTGACGGTGCAGAGAGGACCATTGCGGTGCTCAGCACGCATTCCATTCCAAACACGTTCTTGCAACCTCTCTCTCTGGCGGAAGCGTACATACATTCGTTTTTTGGTTTGTGGGCGATGAGCACTGGTGGGCAGAGTGTTCCCCAGTGAAGCTTTGCAAAGAGCTTGAGACCTAGCAACTATTTCCCCAACGAAAACTTGTACTTCCGCAAGGGGAGGGGGTGGGAAGGTACTCAACGAGCCGAGAAAAGAAAAAAACATCGTCGTCCCACCTTTCCCGCGTCTCCATCTCCCTCGCTCCCGCTCTGTTTCTGCTATCCTGCCAGCAACCCTCGCTCTCCTGCCTGGCAGGGACCGCGCAGGAAATCCACACGGCGGAGTCCTGCCTCAGAAGCTGGAGCTGGAGTTAAAAAAGCGGGCGTTACAACCACACTTATGGAGTGCATTTACATACGTTTTGATTGTAGCACACCAGCTTTTTGGGTGTGCATCCACACGCGTTTCGGTCGTAGCACATCGGGGTTTCTGGCGTGCATTCACACGCGTTTGGTTGTGGCATACCCGCTTATCGGGTGTGACTTGGGCACACCTTTTGCAACTCCAGCTTGTGAGGCTAGACTCCACCGTGCAACGTTTTTCTTCTTCTTTCGCTCTGGGAAAAAAGGAGATGACCCCCCTACACGCAGGCGCTCCCCCCACCCCCTTCCCTAACGCTATGAATCGGAGCAAGACGAGAGGGCTTGCCCCCCCCCACCCCTGCAAACCCTCGTGGGAAGATCTTGTCATTTCTCTCTTCCCTCTCGGAGAACGTGCAAGGAAGCTGAGAGAACAAGTTGTCGGTCTGAGGGTGGCCCTGGCCTGCTGCGCTGCGGCGAATAATTCTTTATGGGAGTTTTTGCTCTTCGTATTGTCTGACGAGAACTGCCTAGAAGAGTTTCTGCTCTTCGTATTGTCTGACGAGAACTGCCTAGAAGAAAGGGAGAAGTAAGAACACGTCTTTGTAACTGATAGCACTAGCGCAAGGGAATGTTGAGTGACTGCCTTAACCCGGGGAAACGAGCTTGGGCGAGGTCACCTTGACCCTGGGAAAACTTGAATTTTTCTTTGAACCAACCACGCCCTGAAGGCTGTGTGAAGTTCTCTAATCGACTTTTCGTGGTGCATCAACTCCCTCAGTGAAACTGTGAACTTTTTTGAGAGAGGAGTCTATAAGCGGCACGACGGCGACCGGTACCTTGCCTTCGACGACGTCAACCCGCAGGCGCCGTGCCGCGTGCTGGTTGGGCTTGCCCGTATTTCTTGAAAATTTGCACTGTCTACTATCGGTGATCTTTTTCTTGTTTTCGTGTTTATTTTGCCATCTTTTGAGCCCAAATCAGCATCCGACCATCTCTTCGGGGCTTCCGGGATGTTTTGGGGCCACCACCACAAGCTAGTCGGGCTTGTTTTGTGTCCTGTGTTTTTGCTTCCTCAGGATCTCTACGGGCTTGTTTTGTGTCCTGTGTTTTTGCTTCCTCAGGATCTTTGCGGGCTTGTTTTGTGACTAGGATTCAGATACGGGATTTCAACTCTGTATTCTACACCACCTTTTTAAGCCAACCAGCATCCGACTACCTCTTCTGGACTTCCGGGTGTTTTCGGGGCCACCACCACCACCACACCACCACCACCAGGGCGACAGTGCATAAAACCGGATCGGGGCAACCATGCATCGCGTGCGCATCCTCACGAGGCAGATCCGAAGCGTGCCGAGCGCAGCCGCCGCTCGTCGGTGCAGCGGGGGTGTGGGCCCGGAGGGAAGCACGATCTTCGGGAAGATCATCCGGGGAGAGATTCCGTGCAAGAAGCGGTACGAAGACGACCGATACCTTGCCTTCGACGACGTCAACCCGCAGGCTCCGTGCCACGTGCTGGTCATCCCGAAAAGGCGGGTGGCCGGCATATCAGCGGCGCAGGACAGCGACGAGAGCTTGATGGGAGGCCTCCTGCTCACTGCGCGCAAAGTCGCGCGCGAGCTTCGGCTCGACGATAAAGACGCGGGGTACCGCTTGGTCATCAACGACGGGAGGGACGGCGGGCAGACTGTGCCACACATCCACGTCCACATCTTAGGTGGCAGGAAGCTGGCGTGGCCTCCCGGCTGATGGGGGCAGGTACCCAACGTCACGATATGCATTGCCGCGCGCGAGGACGATAACCAGGATGAGAGGAGGAGTGCACATCTTGTTTGGGGGGCAGACTCGAAACCACGACGCTTTTTTTGCCACACGTGTTTTGTGACAGGGAATGGATGCGCACCTTGAGCGGCGGGAAACCTGGCGTGGCATCCTGGCTGACGGAGTAGGAGCAACATTATTGACGATGCTTTTCCCGGCGAGCTACGAGGGAACCTGTCAGAGTGCCAACGCTACTCTTTCAATGACGTACATATAACAGGTGTCACGGGATAAGCCGGCAGCCGCTGCTTAACGTGGGCGCGGGCCTGCACTCGATGGGACCATTGCCGCCATTATGTATGCTCAGCACCAAGCCCCCTCACTGACCAAGTTCACCAACTGACCGCCACTCCGAATGCAATGTGACAGCGCGTAAGACACAAATACAGTGTTCGCACTGCGGGAAATCATTTGTTCAGCGGAGGGAAGGCACGTGGATCTGCGACCGCGGAGGCTCATGCCCAGAGTACCTGACGAAGAAAAGGTTGGTTCAGGCGACCATCGAGTCAACGACGCCACAATCCTGGTTCTGCGAGGAGTGTGGCATATACTACTGTTCAGGCTGTGTCTAGTCAGCGACATAGCCGACCTGCCGAGGTGGTAGATGGTCCATCCTCCCTGATATACCGCACCAGCCCTCCACGACTGGCGATACGGTGAAGCAGCGCAACCGAAGTTGTCTGCGATTCTTATTCTTGTACCCTGATTTCGACTCTCATCTTGTTATTTTGGCTCCGGCTCTCCGCCACTACGGTCATTAAGGTGAAGTAAAGAAGCTCGCTCCAGTGTCCGGGATCCCTCGCCAACGGCTGTTGCACGCAATGCACAATACCGTTCGGCGAGTGCAAGCAGGGTGCAGCCGTATCTGAGAAGGTGAGACGAGTGGCACCGGCTCAATCCGGCAGAACAAAACAACACAGTGCGCACACAAAGGCAAAAGAACCGTTCGAAAATTAGGTTGGAAGTGGTCGACCACTGGTCACTCGTTTTACAGTCAAAAAGCAACGTCGCTATGAACGCTTGGCTGCCACAAGCCAGTTATCCCTGTGGTAATTTTTCTGTCACCTCCGGCTTCATCCCTTGAACATGAAGCGAGACCAAAGGATCGTTAGGCCATGCTTTCACACCGAGGACGCCCGTGTCAACCACTGTCGTTGACTGGTTGACCACACGTTTTACACGTGCAATGCCTGCCGGCCCGGCCTTCTACGACTTCCGCCTCTCGGCGTGCCGCACGGCGGAAAAGAGCAAGCGAAGATTCCGATGCCTACTCTGATTACGAACTTGTCACTAGCTCAAAGCAACAGTTGCAACCGACAAAGGTTGCGCCACGACAAAAGCGCGGAAAAAGTGACCCTTCTGGAGTCAGGTAGCGAACAGTTGGCACAGTGTGGTACTCATTTGCTTGCAAATGACTCCCCACTAACGCAACAAGGAAACGTGCAATGCAGATAATCTGTGACGATGGTTTGCGTCACTGTGATAGATGCTGGTCCAAAAGACAGAAGGTGGACCGGCCTTGACAGGGCCCTGCTGGC
The DNA here is from genome assembly GCA_030068145.1 of Diplonema papillatum. Classification (NCBI taxonomy): domain Eukaryota; phylum Euglenozoa; class Diplonemea; order Diplonemida; family Diplonemidae; genus Diplonema; species Diplonema papillatum. The sequence goes on along the minus strand of JAPJBO010000498.1, from coordinate 109,282 downwards.
CGGCCCAACCGTGGGATCCCGCTCGTGCGCACAAACAATTAGCTCCAGCGCCAGCCAACGTTTCTCCCCTTTTTGGTAGCCCCGTTGCTTTTGCCATTCCGGACGCCACCCCAGCCACGTGCAGATACAGTAACGAACGAACCGATCTTGCAATGCGGATACTGTACATTCCGCTTACGAGCGAAACGAATTGAAGCTCAGAACGAACGGAACTTGCAGTGCAGATACAAGACATCGCGGCTCATAACAAACGAGACGAAGTTGCAATCAAATGCAGCACATTCGATCACAGATACCACACATTTGACGCAGGCGCGCATAGCATCACCAAATCCAACAGGAAAAGGGCATCCCCTTTCACCGCGACAAAAGAAAAGGAGAAGAACACCAAAAAGATCAAAAAAAAACAGGCGAGCGAGAGAAAAAAAGAAAGCCACATCCTCCTTTCGGACGGGGAAGGAAAAAAAAGAGAAGAAAAGCCGAGCGAGCCAGCTGCTGAAGTAAAAGACAGGCCGCCTCTCGCCCCACCCCGTGCTCACCGGGTGCTTTTTTTAGAGAAGGTTCTTCTTCTGGGTGTGTTTGCATCCCCCTGTTTTTTTTTTGGGTAAGGCACGATGGCTGACCACGATGAGATGAACTGCCTGTACAAGGTGCTGGTCGTCGGAGAGGGCGGGGCTGGTAAGACGAGCATCATCCGGAGGTACGTGCACAACATCTTTCAAATGACGACGAAGCCGACGATCGGAGTTGACTTCGCGCTGAAGATGCTCCACTGGCAGGGCAAAAAGCAGATCACCCTGCAGGTGTGGGACATCGCCGGGCAAGAGCGGTACGGGCAGATGACGCGCGTGTACTATCAAGCCGCCGTCGGTGCCTTGGTAGTCTTCGACATCAAGAAGCAGGACTCCTTCGCGGCCGTTGCGAAATGGAAGCTGGACATCGACAACAAAGTGTACATGCCGGACGGCAGCTGCATCCCGTGCGTCCTTCTCGCCAACAAGTGCGACTTGGCCCCGCTGTCCGACTTCAAGACGAAGGAGGAAATGGACGCGTTCTGCCAAGAGCACAACTTCGTCGCCTGGTTCGAGACGTCCGCAATGAAGGACATCAACATCCAACCCGCCTTCGAAAAACTCGTCGAGCAAATCGTCGCGAACGACAACCCGAAGACCGATGACGCAAACGCGGACCGGAACAACGCTGTATGCAGTTCCTCTCTCCCCAGACTGTCAGATGATTTGGTCTTTCAAACACTGTGCGCACTTCCTTGAGCACATGATCCTTGTATCTTTGTGTACCTGAAGAAGTTGTCCTTTCGTGCTCCCCTTGATCAAGATGATAAACCCCTCCCCCGCAAACCCGGGCGGGGATGAAGTGATCATGGCAAACGTTGAACGTTTGAACGTTTAACAAACGTTTGCGTTTGCAAAATTCATGTCAAACGTGTATCAAACGTGAGTGAGGCGCTGGCTGCGCCTGCAGTGGGGATCCGAGTGTGGGGTCGGTCACTCGAGCCACAAGGGCAAGATCTTCATGCCCGGTGCCAGGGAACACTAGCTGAAGGCTAGTATCTCCCTGTATCTCCCTGTGCACGCCCAAGGAGAACCAGAAGGATGTCTTGTTCCTTCGTCGTGTCCGCCTGCAGCCACGTGGACAAGTGCTATCAAGGGTCGTGTACTGTGTACAGACCCGGTCCATCGATTGGCAAACGTCACGTTTGCACGTTTGTCAAACGTTTGCGTTTGATAAATCTTGTCAAACGTACGTTTGCAAACGTTTGATAACATCACTGGTCTAGTGGTGCCGATGTAGTAAGAGTTCGGAAAGAGTCAGGTCAGCCCATGCGTCGAGAGAAACTCCACCAGCTTGAACATCACCTGTGGAGTAGGCGATCAAAGTGCACTTTTATTTTTAGCAAGCATGAGCATGTTGTTTGGTTCGTTTCTACTTATTCTTGACACCAGCGAGGGCCAAAGAAGCGGAGCAGCGTAAAGCGCACAACACCACCCGTGGGTGCCAGCAATCGTGCACGAGAGGCAGTGCTCTGCTCAAGCATTCAACTCAGACTTTCAACACCCGGCCGCGAGTGGTCAAGCCTCAAAGCTCTCTGCCAAAGGCATTGGAACACGCGCAGCAAACCTCATAGAGTACTCCGGAACACACACAGTCAGACCTCAAACCACACACGCAGAACGTCATCAGCCTGTCGGCGCAGAAGTCCGACAGCAAAGGTGGCTGCAGATGCTGAGCACGCCCGCTTCTCCTTTTCGAGTACTTACAATCTTGCAGGTTGCCCTACAATGTATGTGTGAAGGCTAAAAAGACGCAGGCAACGTGTTTGGTTGGCATCAGGGTTCCTAACCTGCACACAAGAAGCGACGCAGAGAGCTGTCTTTTTGAACGGGCACCTGACAGCTTCTGCACGGACTCTGCCTACACCTTCGGCGTGGGGGTCTAATTATTGTTCCTGAGATGCTGGGTACCGGTTGTTCTTCTTGAGCAAGACGCGGTGTGCTTCGTACGAAATAACGTGGGGCCTTCAAGCTTCAAGTCGTACATGCGGCCCGTATTCAGAGCTGAGTGGGCACACAGCGCTGGGTACATACAAAGCTCTCAGGAGGCGCCAGTGTTCTGTACCAAGTAGGAGGCTAGGTGAGGGGGGCGAAGCGACAGAACAACCTCAAAAGGTGGTCATTTCTGGCTGAGCGCTTTCGCCACCCCTCCCCCCGCGCAGTGTGCACACTTCTTTGAAATTCACCTCGGCGGCTCTAAGCGCGAAAAGCCGGGATTTTGGAACCCGAAGCAAGTCAAATAAAAACGACGACGAAGGGTCACCCGGAGACTTTAAAACCCCCGGAATTTCCAAAGCGAACTTTCACTCTAAAAAAAGAAAAGGGGCCGAAAATGGAGGCCAAGCAACATGCAGTACGGCAAGAGAACCTGTCAGGGAGGAGCAGACCGCCCGCTGTCGTCGGGGAAGGAAAAGAAACAACAAGGTCTGGCCTCAAACAACATGGTATGCCAGCACCTACGCGTACCATCACCTCGTTGGTGCTCCGTATGGATGGTAGCTGGTATTGGTGGTCCTGGACCTCCTGCTCCCATGCTTGTGGGTGTGTACACACAACCCACCATCCTACTCGCTGGTATCGGGAAAACGGTGGTATCACCACGTATCCCTTGTATCTAGCCCGTTTTCCACCTAAATAACGCTAAATGCCATCCTACATGGTAGCATCACCGTGCTGAGTCTGACACTAGTTGTCGTCGGGAAAAAAAGAAAAAAAAACAGCGCAGGTTTGAAGCGAGAATCCGCCCTGAGAGGCGAGTTCTTCGACCCGAACCTGCTCCTGCTGCAGTCGTCGCCACAATCCGCGCCCACCCCGCCCCCCCCCCTACCAACCCCATCCCTCCTCTGGTTCCTTTCAGAAGCACCAAATTGCTAACCGCTATCACACATGTGTACCGGCTTTGAATCGCATGGGAAAGTGGGCTTTTGCGTGTGTGTGTGTGTGTGTGTGTGTATGTGTGTGCATGTGAGTGTGTTGAGAGAGTGCACCTCCTTCGCTTTTTGCGTAGCTCGCCCCCTTCGACGGGCAAGCACTTCAAGAAGTGACCGAGAGAAGCACACGGATTGATTGCTCTTTCCTGTCCGATTTACCCCTGACCCTCCGCCACCTCCCCCTTTGTTCGCTCGCTTGTTTGTCCTGTTTGTTTGTGCTCTCCCGACGTGTCTTGCCCCGTCTTTTTTTCTCGCACCCTTTCTTTTCCGTCTTCTGCGTGCGAAACCCCCCCCCCGTGCACGAGCTTTGTTTGCTTGGACACGGGCGTGGGGACGCATCGCCAGAAGGAGGAAAGGCAAGAAGCGGCAACCCCCCTCCCCACCTTCAACCGAGCGCTGCTTTTCTCAATCAGTACCCGACCACCTGTTCCATACCTGAAGGAGATTTTGTCGCTTGGAAAACACGGGTCATAGTCATGGCCAGTCAACTGGAGACAAAACCCTTCTTGGCTACGCTTGGGATGATGTTCCGGTTTCGAATGCCGATATTCGGTTAAAGCCTGTTTTGGAAAAACAGAGGAACCAGTCACTAGACAACGGGCTGCCGTTCGGACATACCAAAAAATCCTAGCTTGCCCCCCCAATGGCTGTCTGGGAAGGGGGGTCAGCGCGGTAGCGTTTGTCGACGAGATGAGTCTGAAGCGGCCTGGGACTGCCAAGGCATGGAAACCACACCCTTGATCTTGCTTTCATGTTAGTTCTGCTTTCTCGAAAGGTCAAGAACGCAAAGGCGCGAGATGCTCAGGCGCAAGAGTTCGGCCCTTGTTCTTGCTGTAGTTTCCTCGCCCTCTCTCTCTTTCTCTCTCTCGTGCACTGGCTCAACTGGTCCGAGATTCAATCATTCGGGCGGAAGGGGCGGAAATCGGCTTTTGATTTTCTTTGCTCCCGTTTGACTCCTCACCCTTGCCCAACCCCCCCCCCCCATCTTTTCATTGCCGTCCAGGTGTTGATAGCACATTTGGGTTCGTTCTTTTTGTTGTAGTTTTTTTTTTTTTTTTTTGTGTGTGTTTTCTTTTGTGCGCTTTCCTTCTTCTTGCTCCCACCCCCGCCACAGTAAAAGTACACTCTGACAGTACAGAGTCCGCAGATCACCAGCGTCCGAGGACTCTTAAGTCTCTCTGCCCTCCCGAGTTGTCGTTCTTCGGACAAAGAAAAAGACTTGCACTCTAAAACAGAAGAAACCTTCAAAACCCCCCGGATCTTCAAGCGAACTTCCACTCTAAAAGCATGCATATGCGCGTGGGGGGCCCAAGATGAAATTCATAGCGAAGGTTTTCTTGGTGTCGGTCGCATTAGTCACAAACTTGGCTAGCCGTAGTTGCAGAGTGCAAATATGTCGACATCCCTTTCACTACCCGACTCCCGGCCTCAATGGTCAACCGAAGACCCTAAACACCGAACCTTTAAACCACAATGAACGCTAAAAACGATGGTTGCCACGTGCAGGAGAGCTAGGCCAAGGGTGCGGAAGGGCCCCGCACTCAGCAGAACGCTCGGGAAGAGTTTTGTAGGAAAGAAACACGAGGGCAGCTTGCAAATTCACAAAAGGAAGGACCTATTTTTCGAGATTTTCCTTGTCCCGCGCTGCAAAAGAGAAGTTGCCGGCTGCGCAAAGAATCCGGCTCGCCGAAGTGAAGACAGGTGTACACACGGATACGTCTGCACGTCGTCACTACCGGACACCCAGCCTCGATGGTCAACCCGGGACTCCACAATACCGAACTTTTGAACCTCAGAAAAGCGTCAAATTCCTGACTTCACACACCTTCTGTTTAAGGCTAGCGTTGGTGTGCGCGGAACCGGAAAATAGAGATAGATGGGAGTCGGCACAATTTTAGTCCAACGTCTCACTACCGCCCCCTCACCCTTTCCACCTGTTGGTGTTACATCTCACTACCACAGCAACCGTTTAGTCGTCCTTCTTTCCCCCTACCCCCTTAGTTCTCTCTTCTTTTCCAGCCTGGATGGCGTGAACCTCCCCATACACCATGCCAGCAAACTGCTGCCGGGATCCAAATAGGGAGCAATTGCAGTCGGAGCTTCTGGTGAGTCTTTTTCGGGGCAGTGCTGCGTCCTCGATTCATTGGCGCATATGATGCCATGGGTAACCTTCTCAACCCATTCCTGTCCTCAAACCATCTGGCAGCAGAAGCTTGGACTATCCGAATAATTTCAGACGTCTCAAATGCAACCCCCCGGTTGTGATTTGAACGCGTCCGGAACTTCTACCACTCATCGGCTCAAGGGGCTTTTCACCTCTCCCCTCTATCTCACTCACTCACACACACACCAACTCTCTCTCTCTTTCTCATTTTCGTTTCTCCTCTTGCTTCCCTTCATTCTTTTTTGTTTTTGTTTTTTTCGTATCTTCTTTCTGCTGTCTGCTCGCGTTTATTGTTTGCTTTCCTTCACTTTTCCAAAACGCACCCCCTTTTCTTCCCCCTGTTTTCTTTTCTGCTCTGTCTTTCTGTTCGTACCGGGACGATTCGGCCTTATTTGGGCGAAGACGAGCCGCCGAAGCAAATTCGAAAAAGAGTCGGTCATCCGGTACCAAGAAGACAGACAGTCACCTACTACGGCAACAGACTGAGGGGGACGCCGTACCGTAAATAAGGTGCCGAAACCACCAACGATCAACAAAAAATGTACACGCCGATCCTCTTACGTCGTGTAGCCAAAGGCCAAAGGTCACCCGGAGACCTTTGAAATCCCGGAGTCTCAAGCAAAAGTTTCACTCGAAAGAAACAGCTTACGTGGGGTGATCTCCACCAGTTCTTAAGAACCAGGCACAAACCCGGCTGGAGCTGTGGGGCAGGTGGGCCTGTGATCCGCTTTGAGATCCCTGGAGTCCGGTATGTGTGCCGTGTACGGGATATATGTCGGCTCCCTACTCATGGGGGATCAAGGTAGGCACTCACACCTCAAACACAGGACACCGCACAAGCCTGATACCTTCAGTGCACCAGCAGTAAATCAACACAACCCTCCTCCCCATCTGAAGTAGAGGGGTTTTGGGCAGAAAAAAAAATTGCAAGGTGCGATGCTGTGCGGGGTGTGTGACCGCTGCATCCAACAGGGATTTCTAAACCCGGATACCCGGGCCCGTGCTAGCAACCGATATACCCTGGATGATTGCTACAACTTTGTCACCGGACATAGGACGGGCCCAGCCTTCGGACATCTCGTAACATGTTTGCTTGTCGATGGTATTGCTGGGCTGCTGATGTTCGATAACAAGTTCATTGCTATCGACGGTCGACCTAGCACTCCGCCATGATTCGTTCTCTGTCATTCAAGACGAGCGGAAGAGGTGAAAGCATGATACGTCACGTGCGAAGAGATAGCCGCGACGCCGGCGATGCAGATTATCGCCACAGATTCTTATTCTAACCTAAACTGTCACTGATTGATCGGAATGTTGGAATGCCGTTGCTTGTCGATGAGCCACCTTAGTTCACAGGTGCGCTGCATTGATAGATCAATGACGGGCCACAAGCGAAGCATGCAAGCAGCGTGCAGCAACCGGCAGGCACAGGATGAAAAAAAGGTAGGAAGAACAGGCCTCCAGGTGCTCCAGTAGCGGGGACTGCCGGCAGCGGTTCATCCTGAACGCGTGCCGGCCATCACGCACAAAACCAGAATCTCAGGCGAACTTAAACTCTAAAAAAGATCTCCTAAAGGGGGGGGAGTCGAATAATGGCACCTGTGTTATTATTCGATTTGTCGAATACTAAAAAAAATTCCGGGTAGCCGAACAGTAGCGGGATCAAATAGTCGTAGTGTTTTCAGACAACCAGACGCGTGTCAAATAACTGTTATTATTGGGAAAAATAAATTCCCTCTGGCGGAAATGGCTTGAGGAGCGTGACGATAAATTTCGTTTATTTTTTGACAGGATTCCGTTGTGTTTGCACAGGCCGGACAAATAAACGAATTTATTCGACCCCCACCCTGTATACCCATCCAACGAAAAAAAGAGAGAGAAGGGTGAGAGAGAGAGAGAAAAAAAAGAAAAGGTCGGTCAAAGGCAAGATGGGAGACTCAGCGTATGCCTTTTCGCTGACGACGTTCAGTCCTCAGGGGAAGCTGATCCAAATCGACTACGCGATGAGCCGTGTGAGCAAGGGAGGGACTGCGTTGGGCATCAAGGCGAGCGACGGCATTTGCATCGCGGTCGAGAAGAAGAACCTGCCGCTTCAAGACGTGACGTCGGTGGCGCGCGTCCTCCCGCTGGACGAGCACGTGGGTGTCACGTACTCGGGTATGATTGCGGACGCGAAGATCATCTTCGCGAAGGCGATGCAGTTCTGCCAGGTGTACCGCAGAGAATACAATATCCCCATCCCCGTCCGACAACTCGTCCGTAGGCTCGCCGACGTCATGCAGGAATACACACAGAGCAACGGGGTGCGGCCGTTCGGCTGCTCCTTGTTGGTAGCGGGCGCCGACGACACGGGCGACCACCTGTACCAAGTCGACCCCTCGGGGCTCTTCATCTGCTGGAAGGCCACCGCCATCGGCAGAGGCAGCGGCAACGCGAAGACCAACCTCGAGAAGAGGTACTCCGCCGACTTGGAGCTCGGCGACGCGGTCAACATCTCCATCCGGACGCTGAAGGAAGGGTATCCCCGCCGTTTCCTTTTGTTCTATTTTTGTTATCAAAGATCGGCGTGTGTGTGTGCGCGCTCCTCTCGGGCAAAAGAGATTTGCGGTTTCTCTCGGTGAATAAATAGCTATTCCTCTCAGGAAGTAGCTAGGCACGGGGGTCCCATGGCCCAGTAGTTGGCACCATGCATGCCACGTGTTTGTCGCGGTGACTCTAACGTCGCGAGCAGAAAATGGGGTGTACTATAGCTGTCAGAGAAAAGCAGAAACAATAACACAAACCCTGATCAGATTCGACGGAAAGATGACCAACGAAACGATTGAGATCGGTCGTGTGCAAGACGGAAAGTTCAGCGTCCTGACGATGGACGAAGTTGAAGAGCACTTGCAAGAGGTATTTCTTTTTTTGTCGTAAAAGTCTGTCGTCGAGAATAGGATTGAAGATAAATACTACTCCGACCAGAACTGACACTTGTACAAAGACCCCCCTAGCTACTCCACAGTAGTGTTTGGGGGTTTTGCATGAGTTTTCCAGCTGAAACGCGGTAAAAAAAGCCCTCATATTTTTTTGGTCCCAAATTGCCCCATTGTAGCTTGCCTTGCGTGGGCCCCTAACAAGGTTAGTACCCCGTTGCCGACCCGGGAGTCCCACCATCTTGCCTAGCCCAGGGCTGGTAGGTGTGTATGGACAGACCCGCATCTACTACCCGGTGGTGATGAGCAGGGACAAGGTCCGGATATCCGCTGATATCGGGGTCTTCATCCTCCATCCAGTAGGAGGTTGGTGTTGGTGTATACAACCACATAGCGTATATTAACTCCGCGCAGCGAAGCTTTTCTGCCTTTTGTGTAGTCAGCTGACTTGAAGCCCCCGGAGAGATGGTCGCTGCCGCGTCACTTGTCTCTCGGAAAATTGATGAACCACCAACAAACTAAACAGCTCGACTAAGGAAGCCGCGCGAAGTGTTTGTCGGAAGTTCGCTCTGCGTTTGTCGGTGACCACCCCCGTCGTAAAGTGGGGGTTTGAGTGGGTCTAGACGCCGCATGCTTGCACTTGGTGTCGTCCACGCTGCCGCAACAAAAAGAATGCTTGCGAGCGTCCCTCTTCTTTGCCCCCAAGCCTTGCGCCCCGCGCTCGGTGGCATCTCCGCGCGTTGTGGAGGGGGCCAGTCAGCACACACGGTTCACACAGGAGAGAGGGGGGGTCCTCCCTGGTTTTTTTTTTTTTTTGCTCCTTCTCCTGTTTTTCTTTCTAATCCTTCTTCTTGGCGTCGTGGACCCATGCATGGGAACCGAACGGAGGGCGGTGACTTCTCGGCAACAACCCTGGCTAGCGGGTGGTGTGTTGCGGGGGGTTTCCGACAATAGGAACAGAAGGAAGAGGTGGCCTTCTCGGCACGGAGCTGGGTGGAGGCACAAACTGTCGAGCGGGAAGAAGGGTAGTCTGTGCCAACGGTTCCGTGCGCGAAGAGGTAGAGCTTGACCTCCTGGTGCCTTCCTCCGCGGCCGCCGCGCGCACGCGCGCACGCTCCGCCAGGGACCCCCGCACCAGCGTGGCGCAGACGCCGAGCGCCGCCAGCATCCCGAAGAACAGCACAGCCGCGGCAGCCAAATGCAACTGTCATATTATTGCCCGTCGTTGGAGAAGCGGGAGTTCGTCCGCGGCGCAAGCTGCCGCCGGCATATTTTTTTGCGCGAAGCAACGGCAGATTTGCGTTCGTGCAGGGGACCGCTTGTGCACCGTCGCGTTCGAGCCACGGAAGGCGTGAGCTTTGGCACAGGGCATAGGGTACAACGCCGTTCTTTGTGCTATGTGCCAGTTCTGCGTGTACACGCTGGCAGGCCGCCATGCATATAGTAACTTATTCAAGCGGGTCCTGCCTTCCGAGCGTGTGTGTGTGTGTGTGTGTGGCTGCGGATTCGCGTATTAACGTGGTGCCCCCCTTTCACGGAAGTGCAACTCGATTCGTTTCGGTTAGGTGGCGTTGCGCGCGGGGGTCGTTGCTCAAAAGGGGGTTCAACAGCTAGACACCACTTCGTTCCCAGTTGCACAGTCTGCACATCGCCGGACGTCTGTGTTCGTGGCCGTTGTTTGTGTATGAGTGTATGTGGGTGTTGGAACTCATCACGAGTAACCCCTGCCGCGGACCCAGGCTGTAGTTGCATGCTTACGTCACGGCCGGCTGCTTGTGGTTGTTATGAACTGCAGTACTGCTGGTTACAGCATGTATCCGGGAGCTCTGCCCTCCTTTTGCATTTGGAGCGGCCGGGGTGGGTGCCGTGTTCTTCATCGCACACCTTGCTGCTGCGTGCGTGCATCGTTTTCAACACGTGGGGAGGTGCTACGCCACTCATCGTTTCTTTCTCGTGGAACAGCCTTTCTGCTGCTGAAAGACTCGGCACTCCGTCTGGCTCGGCCTGAGTACAAGAGCTTGCGTTCGCATCAGGTCTTGCACGGCGAGACACCAAATCCGAGTGGAAGAACGCACTTGCCCACACCAGCTACGCGGATGAGAGTTCGGCAGAGCCCAGCGTGAAGCATCGATCCCGAAACCCAGAGAGGGGATTTAAACAGTAACTTGAATCGTCTAACCTAGAATTGTTTTGCTTTCTTTTTTGGTTCTTCTTTTTTTTTTTTTTTTCAATTCCCCAATTTCTCTTTTTCCCTTCGTCTTACCATAACCTTCCTTGACCATCGGCTTTCTCCACGTGCAGGACGACGAAGGAGGAACAATTCTTTTCTCTGGTTTTCGTTTTATTCTCCTTCTTAGGACGCCACGCTGCGTTTCTTTCGCCCTAGCACCTGTGTTCTTGCGGGTGGCAGCTGTGTTAGGATACAACATCTGGGACCCTGTGATGGCTGACTGATTGGATGTGAAAGATTGGTGGGCGGCTGGGGACCTGGCCTGCCTCTTCATCTTATCAGCTTTCAGATACAAGATCGGGACAGTCGCGATCAGAGGATGTCCCCTTCAGAACTGCCGTACAGAAGGAAAAGTTTCCGGACAACTGCTGCATGTGAGAAAGTCAAACGGAGCCAATCAATAAAGTGCTTGTGCAGAAAATATACCACGTACACGCGCAGAACAAAATGACCTGCCATCATCATGACCATTTCTTTCTACAGGGAAATCAAGCTTCAGAACAAGGAGTGAACCATCGCGGTGAGAGTCACTTTTAAACCCACACAGCCAAGCCAAACAGCCAGGCCATACCGCCAAGCCAAGCAAAGGTAGTACGAGTGGTGTGGTCGGTGGGCCAGTTCCCCGTAGTTCCCCCGTAGTTCAACATGGGGGGGGGGTGTCTAATTTTTTGTTTGGTGTTTTTTTTGCTGAGTGCTTCAGGGATGCAGCCTTGGGTCCTGGAGAGCGTTTCTAAGCTACTTTGCACTTTTTCGTCACAAAATATGGACAGTTTCGGGTTATTCGAGCGTATCAAGATAAAAGACCCCAGGAGACAAGCCACCTGGTCCAGGCCAAAATCGGTGATTTCGGGGTAATTCCTTTGTGGCGACCACTTTCTGCAGTCGGCCCTGGCGAAGGTGGGGCGGAAGAGCTACAAAGGTGCAGTATTACGGCCCCAGCTTGCGCAATGTGCTATGCGTAACCGGAAGAGGAAGGAATAGGATGAGAAGGAAGGACAGACTGGGAGTCACGGTTTGACAGGTAGTGACAGGATCAGCTGCGGTAAGGAGAGCGGGAAATGTTCTATCAGAGGCCCGCACCGGCCGGGTTTCGAAGCGATCGCGGGACCGGAGACCTTCGCGGCGGTCGGAGGAGAGAGGTGGTTCCGGGCGCTGCAGTATTGGCTGGATGGGTGTGCTGGTCGGTGTCTCGATGGTGGAGCTCGCCGTCGACTTTGAAGTGTGCACCAAACTGGATCTTCCGGGCAGTGTCGTAGCGACGACGGACGGGACACCGTTGAGCATGTGTGCGAGGGTACTCGCAAAACTTTTAAAAACCGTCGGGGATGCGCTGGAGCGAAACGGCGACGGACCGCTTCTGCCAGACAGGAAACTGGAGAAGATAGGTCGCTGAGCACGGTGGGAGCCCCGCCTCACGGGGTACGAGATGACGCCGATCTTCCGTGGTGGTACGGAGACGATGGAAGACACAGCTGACGACGGCACGATCTTTTCCCGACGTACGGAGGTGGAAGGGCGGAGCGTGCGGCGAGATGGGCGGTGTTCAAGCTACGGAACACGAAAAGTGGAGTGAGCGGGTGTGCCACGAGTACCAGAAAGTGAAGTGCGGCGTATGAAAGCGCCGGTGCAGCAACCGATAAACCTGGACGAGCAATCGAAGAAGAAGCGAGGCACCAAACGCGCGCCTGAGCGCGACGATCAAGTCGAGCTAAAGAGGCGAAAGAATGACACATCACGTACGAAGAGATAACCGCGACACCGCAAATCGCCACAGAATATTTGCATTCTAACCCAAAATATCAGAGGCGGTCGCGGTCGAAGACGGCAACCCGAGCGAGGAGTAAGGTTGATAACCAGAATGACAGTCATAATGGCCATGCTGAAGGCAAGGTTGCGTTGCAGGAGGAGAAACTGGTGCTTGGCCGAGGATAAGACGGCTATGGCGGCAGGGGCAGAACAGAGAGACAGCGAGTCCTTCTTGTGGTAGTCACGCCTTCGCAGTCCTCCGCCCGCTTGCATACAGCCGTCGACTGGCCTTTCCGACGAGTTGGAATGCAGGTACCATCTCCGGAGAGCTTCCGGTTTCTCCCAGAGTAGAGGAGCTGATGCAAACGCCACCTGGGCTTCTGAACGTGATTGCGGATCACCTTCTTGCCCAAACCCAAGAGGGATTGGAGTGTCGGAATGGCGCGCAAGGAGAGGCTCTGGCTTGTTTGCTTCTTTCGCTGGCGAGAGGGAGACTTCGGACACGGCAAAGCCTTGGGTTCTTCGGGCTCTGCATCCTTCTGTTCCAGAGATCGTAGAGCAGTTTGCCCACAACATTAACCTTGAATGGCATGCTTCGGGTGAGGGCATGAAGTTTATCAAGAAGTAACTTCTTATCAGCTTCCCTTCCATGCAGACACAAATTGGACTCAAGCACATCCTTTCGTCTATCACCGGAATCTTGATTGCGTGGTGCTTATTTTATCTGTGCCTGCGGTACGGCTCGCACCTTGTTACCGGCCTTACTTGCCGTCTGCTCTTGTATGGCGTGCACATCGACTTCGAACGCCTGCTGGTTCGGTGTGGCCTCTGTTGAGACCGGCCATGTTCCCACCTCGTTGACATGCATGCTACTGCCCCCTGTTCCTTGAACATGACCCACCGTACAGTAGAGGAACGAGTGCCCGTTTGTGTCTAGCGCCCCCTGCCCTCATAGACCCAAGGTCTGAGAGTCAGAACCTTGATCACATCGAGTCGTTCTTCAGCTTTTCTGGTGTCATGTTGGGGGTTTCGATCGTCCTTCTCCTTCTGTTCCGGGAACACGGTACGAATGGTTGAGCATTGCGAGGCTTTTCTTCAACCACACCATTCTTGTCGCCCTGCACGGCTATCGTGCAACACAGTCCCGGCTCCGTTTCCGCGGGTTCACCTTTTCCTGCCTTTGTTGCATGCTTCCTCAGTGTTGTCAAAATCCCTAGTGCATGATGCCTACTTTGCTTAAATTTGCTTTTCTTTGCTTAAATCTGCTTTTATTTGCTCGTAATCTGAAGCAAATCTCCTAAGCAAATTTAAGCAAAGTCGGCTTTGCTTGCCAACTATGTTTCCAAAGAATCCTTCATGCCACGGCGCCCCGAAAGCACCACCCCCGACACCCCGAAGGCTCCATTTTTCAAACGGCTTGGCCCTTCTGTGGAAAGCCCAAGCAAGAGGAACCGTTTCGCTCACTCCAAAGCTCCCGGTTTGGCGCCAGTGCGTGGCGTTTGAAAAATCCACTACAAAAAAAAAAAGTCACCCCAAGGTCAGTTCCCCGTAGTTCCCCCGTAGTTCCCCCTGGCTATACCGACCACACCAATGGCGCTTTCTTTTGTTTGTGCGCACTAGCGGAACTCACCTGCCTTGGTAAGTTTCATGTAGTACGCTGTCAACTACTAATTGTTACTACCAACAATGCATTGTTAACACAAGAAATGTGGGAATCTGGAGCAACTTCTTTGTGGTCTGTTAGTACCAGAGATGCTCTACAAAACACCCAATTGTGCTAGGAACGTACAAAAGGGACAGGAGAGCCCTCCCATGCAGTGTTTTAGGGTGATTGCCGGCGTGCCTCGTGCCCCACCGTCCTCGAAAATGCTCATGATTTTTTTTCATTTCCCTTCACTGGGGACGAACCTAGCTTCTTCGTATCACATGCGGAGAGAGAGAGTGGAGAGAACGACAGTGAGGGTTTGGAGGAGGACGCGGCGTGCGTCGGGGCCCGTGAGGAAGCACCGGCCAACTTGCTAGATAAACCCTGCCTTGGAAGAGGCACCTTATTACTCGCGGGGGTAGGCACCCTGCGGAGGCCCTCTTCCGTGTGCCTCCACGCGGAAGGAACACTAGGCACTAGGGAATTGAAAAAGAAATGCTCGTGATTTGAAAAAAAAAAAAAAAAAAATGCTCGTGATGTGAAAAAGGTGCTCCGTGAAAAAGTGTATGTCGATGAATGCTAAGCGCGTAACGAACCACTCTCCAGGAAGGTGTTGGGCACCGGATGCCAAAGGAATCGGACAGTCCATTCCGAACGACGACGACCACCGGGTACACCACGTTCGCGGTACCGGCGGATGTCCGCAGTGCGTTCGAAGATGCGGTAGGACCCGTCCTTCCGCGCCGCACCTTGAACCTGCCAGAGTTAGAGAGGTGGGCCGTGTTTTTCTATGGGGGTGCCGGAGACGCCGTGGCGCTGGCGCGCAAGGTTGCGTGCGGATTTCTCGAGTTTGCGGCAGCCTCGGAGGGCGTGGGTGTCGTAGAGTCCTGGGTGCCTTGGAAGCGCATTGCTGTGCTGGCGGAGGCCAGTGTTACGAACGGCCCATTGTTTCGACGCGTGATGAAGGCGAGTAGATGCTGGAAGGAAGGCGTGCCCGCGTGCCGCATGTGGGCCGAGGGACAGCGCGCGACGGTCTGCGGGGGCTGGCTGACGGTTTCGCCGACGTACGTCTCGCCGAAGGCGCCGGCGCCGATTTTCGCGACGATGGTCCGCCGGTTCTTGACAAGCGTCCCCTCGTCGAGCACCGGCGCCCCGCTTTTTTTGGCCGCCGCCGCGACCCTGTTCCTACCCCCCACAATAGCTGGAAAGTGGGACCCACGACACATTGCGCGATATTGCTAGTACCCGAAAAAGGAGTCTTCCGCGGAAGACTGGGAACGGATACCCCACAATAGTGGAAAAGCTACGGACACCTACGACACATTGCGCGATATTGCTAGTACCCGAAAAAGGAGTCTTCCGTGGAAGACTGAGAACGGATACCCCACAATAGTGGAAAAGCTACGGACACCTACGACACATTGCGCGATATTCTTAGCACCAAAAAAGGACAGGCGCTTCGTTTTGCTTGTGCGTGCCGGCTGATCGTTTTTCCTACTTGTATTTACCCTGTGTATATTCACGTAAGGAATTCTGATCAACCACCAAAACACGTTGCCTACGTCTTTTTAGCCTGCACAAAAAATTGAAGGGCAACCCGCAAGATTGTTAGTACTAAAAATGTGGGGATCTGGTAACGATACCCACAGGTGGATAGGCAACAACCCCCAGAATAGATAGTAGCGTACTGAGAAAAGAACCCTGGTCAACGGATGGATACCTTGAGCGCAACGGTCTGCGGGGGCTGGCTGACGGTTTCGCCGACGTACGTCTCGCCGAAGGCGCCGGCGCCGATTTTCGCGACGATGGTCCACCGGTTCTTCCCTCGTCGAGCACCGGCGCCCCGCTTTTTTTGGCCGCCGCCGCCGCCGCCACCCGCCGCCACGACCCCCGCTGGGACCCCGCCGCCGGGCGGCTCGCGGGCGCCGGGCGAAGGGAGGTGGAGGCGGCTGATGGGGTTGGGCAGCGGCGGGCCGCCGTCTTGGCCGTTGGGCGGGTGTTGGTGGTTGTGGTTGTGGTTGTGGTTGTGGTTGTGGTTGTGGTTGTGGTTGTGGTTGTGGTTGTGGTTGTGGTTGTGGTTGTGGTTGTGGTTGTGGTTGTGGTTGTGGTTGTGGTTGTGGTTGTGGTTGTGGTTGTGGTTGTGGTTGTGGTTGTGGTTGTGGTTGTGGTTGTGGTGTGTTGTGGTTGTGGTTGTGGTTGTGGTTGTGGTTGTGGTTGTGGTTGTGGTTGTGGTTGTGGTTGTGGTTGTTGTTGTGGTTGTGGATCGGATCGGAGCGGGTGAGGCAACACAACCCGCAAAACAGACAGTAGTGTAAACCCCCGTCACCACGTATATGAGCCAATTCACCTACCCCCTGATCGAGTGTAATCGAGCGTAATCGAGTGTAATCGAGTGTAATCGAGTGTAATCGAGCGTAATAGAGTGTAGTAGAGTGTAGTAGAGCGTTGTAGAGTGTGATCGAGATTGACACTAGTATTTTGGGTTCGACCACTGGTGGACCCCTGACTGGCCCATGGGCGACCATGTTGACCACTCTCTGGCCCAAGACGTGCCAAGCATAAGCATACGAGGGACGGAAACCGCAGGCAAGTGGGCGATGTGCATATGAGACCGGAAGCTCTCGAGATGAAGATGTTCTAAATCATGGCAGCGAGCACGGGGACTGCAGGCGGGTTGGTGGCGAAAAGGGACAGAAAGATCTTCGAGCGACTGTGAGCAGCCTAGCAAGACGGGATGATGAATGATGAAGAAGCGCTAAGTGATCGCAAAGGTCCTTGTCTGGCGACCGACCTTCCTTGAAAGGAAGGTCGGTAGCCAGACATTTTTGGACGGCTTTGTCAGCAAGGTGCAGGCGATGCACGGGCTCCATGATGACCTCGTCAACGGCCCCACAGGCGTACACTCACTAGCCGTCGTGAAGAGGCCTCTGTCTGTAACCACCTTTTTCATCCTTGGGAGCAGTGCATCGCCAGGGAGATCGAACCCCAAGGCAAGGAGCGACTCTTGCAGCTTCTGAAAGTAATCCAGCACGTACTGGAGATACTTGGTTGTCGTTGCTGGATCCTTCTGCCGCACAAGTGCTGCAAACACAAGCCGCATCCTCCATCTCTGCTCCATCGTGTCCAGGTACGAGAACGTCAGGCAGAGGATATCTTTGCTCCCCGGAAGCTCTCCTGCATCCCCGGCAATGACGAAGTCACCACCCCCAAGCCGGAGCAGAAACTCCATGTCACCGAGGACAAGGTGCCTACCGAGCGCTCGGCGAACACCCTATCGCCTGGAACTGGCCCGCACGGAATGCCTAAAGGCTCAAGTACTAACTGCGCTAAATTTAATATATGCGAGCTATTGCGAGATAGTGTGGTACTCATTTGCATGCAAATGACTCCCCACTGACGCAACAAGAAGACGCCGATGCTCTATCGAATCACGCGATGGATGAGGTTCAGAGACGAGCGACAGCCGAGTATCGGGACTCGGCGACCGCGAAATCGTACGCGATGAAGAGCGCGATGCGACGGCTGACGAGTATCGTGCAGACGCCGATTCACCCGGCGCTTGAGATGCAAGTCAACGTCCTGACGTCTCTCGGAGGCGGGAACATGGCCGGACTCAACAAGAGACCACAAATAGCAAACCAGCAGGCGTTTGAAGCTGTGATGCGCGCCTACGAAGCCGCCGCACGAGAGCAGACGGCGAAGTAGGCCGGCGACAAGGTGCGAGCCGTACCGCAGGCTGGGCTCCGCAAAGCTGCAACACTGAATGGCAGTTTTCGACCGCAGACGCATTACCCGTCGGGATGGGAGCGCAAGCAGGCTCGATGGAATCACGAAGTCAAGCAGGAGAGACGAACTGCGCAGACTGAGCGCAAGACGTGCACCAAGGGCAGACCAGGACGTTGGGACCGTGCGAAGTCGAAGAAGGAGTCCAAAAGCGAAGCAACAACACCAACGCGGAAACGCAACTCGAAGGCAGCCAAGCGGGCCTCCAGTGAAGTAACGAAGCTCATCCGAGTGTCCGATGAAACCCCTTGTCAATACCACCCAACGACTGCGACGCGCGTGCGAAATGTCGGACGCTAGCGTCTGTCAAGAGCATGCGTGACTCAGCCGTGTTTTAAAGGTGAGATGAGAGGCACCGGCTCACTCTGTCAAAGGACTATACTAACGCAACAAGAAGACGAGCTAATGCGAGATAGTGGTACCCGAGCCCGTACGCACTCGACAACCTGCTTCCGTGAGTCAGCCCGAGCTTCCTGGTCTCCAGCTACACTGCCTGTCGCGGTCATTTTTTCAGACTAATATTCTTGTTTTTATTCCAATTTCAATATCCTGTCATCAGCACCTCTTTAGCCCCGGAAGAAGGTGCGTTAGTGGGCCCGTTGAACCGGCCTATCAAGATTGGCTGAGTGTCACGCCTTTTATCAATTACTGCAGTACCCCCCCAATTCACCCAAATGTTGATCGAGTGTAATCGAGCGTAATCGAGCGTAATCGAGTGTAATCGAGTGTAATCGACGCGTAATCGAGCTAAAGTCACTTTCAGGGGGGCTAGGTGAATTGGCTCAGTATATATTATTTACTCGCGGATATTATTTACTTCGCGGCATGCGATTTACTCTTCGAAAAAAATTAAAAACGATTTCATTTTATTAATTGCCTTGTGCGTATTGTCCACAAAACTTGTCAAATTCGCCCCGTGTTGTATTTGCTATTTAGGGGTGTTTCCTGCACGTGAGAAAGGAAAACTAGTCAACGGATGGATACCTTGAGCGCGACGGTCTGCGGGGGCTGGCTGACGGTTTCGCCGACGTACGTCTCGCCGAAGGCGCCGGCGCCGATTTTCGCGACGATGGTCCACCGGTTCTTGACGAGCGTCCCCTCGTCGAGCACCGGCGCCCCGCTTTTTTTGGCCGCCGCCGGCGCCGCGCCGCCGCCGCCGCCACCGCCCGCCGCCACGACCCCCGCTGGGACCCCGCCGCCGGGCGGCTCGCGGGCGCCGGGCGAAGGGAGGTGGAGGCGGCTGATGGGGTTGGGCAGCGGCGGGCCGCCGTCTTGGCCGTTGGGCGGGTGCTGGTGGTTGTGGTTGTGGTTGTGGTTGTGGTTGTGGATCGGATCGGGTGTATCTCCGCCTGCTGCGGCGGCGGCTGCCGCGGCGGCGGCGTCGAGGAGGGGCCTCTGCCCACTCCGGGCACCCCTAGGGTCGGCGAAGACGGCCACGGGGGCGCCCCCGCTGCCGTTCAGGGCTGCCAGCGCCGGGCTGACGACGTCGTCACCGGAGCCCATTTCACCGCCGACGCCGTCTCCTGCCGCATCCTCTTCTTCATCACCCATGGGCACGGGCTGCGGCCGGCCCGTCCGCCCGCTTTCCACCGCGGTTTAGGCACGCAGCGGCGGGCGAAGGGCCGGTTCGAGACCCCCGTCTCCTCCAGGCCAAAGGGAACAAGGAGGGTTTTGCAAAGGGCACGTGCTCGGAATGGATGTGCGTCCAACAACCGGGTGTGTGAAGAAAGTTTCGGCGAAACGCAGCTGTGTCCTCCAGGCCAAAGGGAACAAGGAGGGTTGGATATGTGCCCAACAACCGCACTGCGCCGTGTTTCGATCCTTCAAGCCCAGGGGTAGGGTGTGTGATGAAGAAAGTTCGGCGAAAACGCAGCAGCAGCAGCGGCGCTGAATAAGCACCCTTAGGCTCCCTTGCACCACCCCCCGCACGCGGTGATGATAGGCTTTCCCCCCGGGTGGGTGAGCCTTTAGATCGCGTAACGAGGCAAGGGGGCAAAGGGTGCCGGCCGTGTTCCAGCTCTACCTTCCGGCTGAGAAATCCACACCGAGGTAGATGATGAGAGTCTATAGGGCGTGGCTATCGACTTCTTTTTGCGTGTTGCTTTTTTTGGGGGGGGAGGGGGGGGGGGTTCGTCGCGGCCGTGTTCCAGCTCTGCTGCCGGTTCCGCCCCCTGCACCCCCTCTCTCGAGATAGAGAAAAGGGGGAGGGGGCGGGGAGGGCCCCCTCCCCCCCCCCCTCCCAACGGACTCGTTTCAACCGCCACGGACCCGCAAACACGGACAGCTGGTGGGCGCCGTCCGCTTCTTTTGTGCTTTCCCGACAATTCTCGTGCGGGCGTGCAGATTATTGGTGTCTTTCGACCTTTGCTTGAAGTTCAGCTGCTTGGCGCTTTTTTTTTTTTTTTTTTCCAGAGTGGAAGTTCGCTTGAAAACTCCGGGGTTTTAGAGTCTCCGGTGACTTGTGGCAATGGAGGAAAGGGAAGATGTCCCTTCTGCTCGGCGTGTGCTTATTTCGGTCGTGGTCCCGTCTGGTATAGGTGTCTTTCGACCCTGCGTGTGCTCCTTTTTCTTTTGCGCCAGACCAGATCTTCCGGTCCCGAGACTGCACAGAGCGCTTCCCGTGATGAAGGTGGCACGAGCTTTTCGTGTGGGGGGATGGGTTGCAAGAGCGTGCTTGGACAGTGTCACCGCCGTGGGAAACGCAAGAACGTGGACTCGGCACGGGTGCTCAAGAAGACGGCTGGCGAGAGAGAGTGAGAGGGGGGGTGTTAGCGTGTGCGTGTGCTCGAGGTGCGGGCTACGAAGGGCGAAAGAGGCGAACTACACGAAAACGCCCTCGCCCCTTCCCCTCGCACCCCCCCCCCCACTTCCTCCTACCTGTGAGCTCAGAGCATTAGTGCAGTCTGATCACGCAGGCTGAGGTTGGAGAGGCAGGCTTCCTTTTCCGCGTCGGTTGTCTGCGTCCGGTGTCTAAATAAGACAGAGGAATCTGTTTGCTTGATGTTCGCAGCGCGAGGTGGGTGCGGATGTGTGTTCTATGCGTGAGGGTGGGTGTGTTTTCCTTTTTTTCTTTGTGCTGCAGAGGGTGTGGTTTGCTGGGGCTCAGGTACCAGGGAAAGCTTGTTCCACGGGAGCCATATGGGTGTTAGGTCGCACCCTTTGCGAGTCTAAAGGAAACATGTTGCTCAGTCCGGCATTTTGTGCAACCTGAGCCTTTATGCCTAGTCCGGCGTTCGTGCAACCCGAACCTTATTGCCAGTCGGCGTTTGCAACCCGAACCAATTTGCCAGTCGGCGTTTGCGCAACCCGAACCTTTTTGCCAGTCGGCGTTAGTGCAACTCGAACCTTTTTTGCCAGTCGGCGTTTGTGCAACCCGAACCTTTTTGCCAGTCGGCGTTCGTGCAACCCGAACCTTTTTGCCAGTCGGCGTTTGTGCAACCCGAACCTTTTTGCCAGTCGGCGTTTGTGCAACCCGAACCTTTTTGCCAGTCGGCGTTCGTGCAACCCGAACCTTTTTGCCAGTCGGCGTTTGTGCAACCCGAACCTTTTTGCCAGTCGGCGTTTGTGCAACCCGAACCTTTTTGCCAGTCGGCGTTTGTGCAACCCGAACCTTTTTGCCAGTCGGCGTTTGTGCAACCCGAACCTTTTTGCCACTCGGCGTTTGTGCAACCCGAACCTTTTTGCCAGTCGGCATTTGTGCAACCCGAACACCTTTGCCCAGTCCGGCTATTTACCGCCACTTGGGCAACTCGATCTGACCCTGTTCCTTGTGGTGTGGATCCATCATCGAAAGGCGCACGCTAGCCTCGGACAGCAAGCGTGCGCGGTGCGTGCGCTTCCAGCTGGGAAAAGAATCGAGCTGACGTGGTAGCCAGCGGCAGGCATTTCGATGCTGTTCTACGATACACGGCGAGGTCCAGCCTCAGAAGCTGGAGGTAAAGAGGGTGTGCCCGAGCCACTCGACCCGAAAACTTTGCAAAAAGCGGGTGTGACACCCGCTTTTTTGAACTCGAGCTTCAACTCCAGCTTCTCAGGCTGGGCTCCACCGTTTCTAGGAGAGTGGACCGGCTTAGACAAGGCGTCTCGAACAGAGACCGACCGTCTAATCCGCCAATAACGCTGGAAACCCCGGAGCAACACGCCCCAACCCCTACCACTCAACGGGGTTCGGGACTTTCTACCTTCCAATGCAATGCGTTTCTTTTTCGGCTGTCAGCAAACGTGCCGGTGGGTACCTGATTCCGATACCCTGATCAGACGGGTCAGTAGGCGCGCATCACTCGATCTGTGCAGCGACATTGGGGTTGCCCACGACCACGAGAGCGAGATCAATGAACCGCCACGACGAGGCCTCGAAGATCGAAGTAGCGAAGACTCGACGAAGCAGCCTCGAAGAAAGCTTGGAACTGTGAAACACTCCGGCCCTCAGTCCGGCGAACAACAAACTGGTACTCATAGAACCAGAAAGTGCGAAACCACACGGAACACCCAAGCCAGGCCAAGGAAGCCTGCTTATCCTGGTCCGTCCGCAATCGGACTGCAGTCAAGCCTGACGGCTCAGTTAGACTTCGTCTCACGCTGAAAGCCAAGCAAACGGGAAGAAGGGCGGAATAGATTGGCTTACAAAAAAAAGGACAAAAGAGTGATGTTGGATTTTCCCTTGCACCCCCCGCATGCACAGCGGGCGGTGTTTCGACGCGTGAAGCGTTGGGTACTGAAATATGTGTTACTGGTCCCGTATCCGAGACATCACGATTTCGACACGGATTACGTATCCGATACGAATCACGTATCGGGTACGAATCACGTATCCGATGCGAAACTCGTACGTGATACGAATCACGTATCCGATGCGAAACACGTACGTGATTCGAATCACGTATCCGATACAGATTAAGTATCCGATACCGAATCACGCTTCCAATACGGATCAAGTACCCGTTTCGGATCACAACCCCACACTCTCCCTTTGTTTCTATTTTCGACGCACGCTAGCTCTGGCCGATTTTCGCAACGCACATGTCTACAAACGTGGGCCAAGCCGCTTCTCCGTTTCCCTTCAGTGTTCCAAGCACCAAGTGTCCCGAAAAAGAGAGACGAACTCCATCGCGATTGGTGTCCCCTGCACGCCCGATTGTTACGAGGTTTCGCATGATACTTAACATGCGACATAACATGTGAAAGTCAACACGTGATCACTGATCATGTCGAAATACAGTGAACCCCATGTGAGCACATGGAATGTCACAAGGTATCACTCTTGTTGGACCCGAAAGATGGTGAACTGTGGAGGCATTGGGGAAATCGCTTCCTCGACCTATTCTCAAACTAGAAATGGGGCGATGATCTCGATATGTTATCAACATGACGTGTACATCCACTTGTTGCTTTCTTTCGCGCAAGTAGGTCGCATAGCGTACATGATAAGATGCCAACCCCCCCCCCTCCCCGTTGCACAAATAAAACATTTTCTGACGTCATCCTATACTGTATGCCGGCCCCGAAACCTGTCTGTGGCCGAAAACGGGCCCTAAACGGTTTTCGGCGGGTTAAGTGGAGGTAAAGGGGCCTCAGAAGGCCCACAAGTGGGCCCACATGGGGGTTCGGGGCCAGTAAGGGGTGACGTCGAAAGTATTTTATTAGTGCAAAGGGGAGAAAATCTTAGTTTCGTGTTCAGGCGCTACTTGCCTCTCATGTGTTTGATGCTAGCATCAAGTCTTCTTCGCGGAATGCAGGGGAGGGGGGTTTTTGGCATCGTCTCATATAGTGGGGGGGAAGAGCTGCTTGGATGGAGTTACTTGCTGACGAGCTGCCGAAGGCAGCCGGAGACAGTAGACGGGGGCAGGTCTTGCTTTCCTTCTTTTTGCTTCGTGGATGGGGGAGGACCCGCCCCCGGCAATCCTGACTGTCGAATACTCTGATTGTTTCCACAAGAGACCCGCAAGACCACTCATTGACATCACCTGGGCTTCGCAAGGCTGTCTCTTGCACTTCTCGGTCTATAGGGGCCACCTTGCTGAAGGAACATCAAAAAACGCATGCGACCTTCTCCTGATGTCGCTGATTCCCCCAGTCTCAGGCGTGTGCTCTGTCGTGATGAGGCCCCGTGCCACGCCGACGCTGCTTGTGCGCACAGCCGCGGGGCTTGCAAAACGAAAAAATGAGAAGGTGTTTCGTTTTGCTTGTAAGTTGGTCGACTTCCAGGAGGCCGAATAGCCAAAAGGAACGTGATATGCCGCAACAATCTGTGACGATACACTGCACAAGCCGCAACAGACTACCTCTTTGCACGCGTCGTGTCAGCTTCTTGCCCCGCGTACTGTTTGTCTCCGGTGCGCGCTTCACGTCCGATGTGCAGTTTGACGACGAGCTCGAGGAATCACCAGATGATTCGGCACACGTAGTAGTAGTAGTATGTGTCGTCTGCCGAAGCAGAGCAGGCGCAGGGGGCAGGTCGTGCTTTACTTTTATCTTCTTCGTGGAGACCCGCCCCCAGGCAATCCCGACTGCCCAATCACGATCGCGAAAGGTTTGTTCCCTATAGTGATGAGGTAGTTGACCAGGCCCCCACGACGCCTCATGCACAACACGGCTACAACACGAGGATGCCGCCCTGCTAGATGTGCACTCAGCCATCACAGAGCCCCAGAGCTCGCCACTTGACCTGACACAGTGCCACCCTGCCGGCCGCAGCAGCAACCTTCGCAATGAAGGCGCGCGCAGCTGGAGTGTGATGTAGGCAATTCCGTACAACAGCCGAATGCTTGCCGAAGAATTGCGTAGTTTTGTTGTTGAAAAACAGAAATACTCCAAACACCGGGCTGGTTTAGTATTTGAGGAGGTTCTCGCCGGCATGGCAATGAGTCCCAGAAAAAAAAACCCCTTAGGGTAGGCGGTTTTTTTTTTTTTTGGCCCATGTCCGCGCGCGCGTAAATTTTTGGGAACCCCCGGAAAAAAAAAAACTTTTGCCAAAAAAAAACTTTTGGGATCTGTGCATTGGAACCGGTCGTGAGAGCGACTGCAGGCGTAGTCACGAGCGTGTCCGGCTCGCGAAAAGTCGAAAACCTGTTCATCACACCGATACTTCACGGCGATGCAAATCGCGTAGACTTTGTTTACCTCAGTGTGTATTGACTTTGAAGCTGACTATGCCCGGTGCTGGGTTGGTGCGCTGGGCAAGCAATATCGTGCTACTTTGACGTTGGTGTCAATCTAAACAGCAAGATTTGCGTAGCTCCTGCTGGACGCAGTCGAAGCACGCGGGATACAAGCACAGCCTCAGCCTCGAAAGTGTGCGCGGTTTTACCGGCAAGGCATGTCGGGAGGTTTTGCCACTGTGGTGCGATTATCACACAGAACCAGTCCGGGGCAGTGCACGCGTCTATGCCTTCCGACGCCTCAAGCAGCTACTAGTATCTGAGACTCGACTGAGGAGGCATGAAAAGGACGCGGGGCAAGCGATGCGTTCACGGTGCTTGCGACTTAGTGCACTTGACCGGCGGCAATGCCTTGTGCCGCGGTATATTTGCGAAGAAAACGGCACTCGTCGCCTGACAGTCTAGACCGCACATCCCTGAGCATAACTGCCTTCGTTGCACACGGCGTCTAACCAATTGCCGTGTGCTAGAAGCACCTGCCCTCCGTGCGGATGTCGAGACATCAATGGTCTCTTTCGATGTGGGTGAGGTACATCTTGTGAGTCCGGCGCCGTTTGCTACGCATCAGAAGGTGGCCACTGGCTAAAGCTTGCTGACAGGAGGGTCGGCAGAGTACCGACAAACTCCGTTTACACCAAGCAGGGCATCTTTGTGTACTCGGGTAATATTGACAAAGCCACTACACCCGAAGTGACGGTGTCGACGTCCGCCTTTGGGGGTTTCAACAGCAGACCGCCGCAGAAGCCGCGAGAGCAACCATCCTTGCACAAGGTGGAGGAAAGCAGAAGTTGAAGTTCACCATACTATCTGCGGGTAGCTGGCGCTTATTCTCGCCGATGGAAATGCCACCGACCAGCCGTCAGTAGGCTCTCGCACGGTGGTTCGGTAGGACCGTGACATCGCAATGGGGCATGTCAGAAGAGAGATAAGAGATTGACGGACACCCGCGCAATCGACAGTCCTCTGGGTCACTGCTTTATTGTTCGCAGCGTACCCAGCGAACCGCGATCTCGAGTTCAAACCCGAGTGTTTTTTCTCCTGTGGCATCGTCTATCATCTGCAGCCTCCGACTATGGAAGGTTTTGTCGAAACGCACCCCGCGCGGCGTTCAGGACTGTTGAACTCTAGACTGCCACCGCAACCCCTCGGACACATCAAGTTCATCTTCACACTCACCTTTGAGCTCATCGTCCAGAAATTCTACCAACAACGGGCACAAAAGTGCCAACAGCGGACTGGCCAGTAGTATAGCCGGCACATATGGTGTGACATCCAGTAGCAGAAAGTCTTGTGGCAAAAGTTTTTTTTTTCTGAAAAGTTTTTTTTTTTTGCGCGCGCGCGCGTAAATTTCTGTGGGCCGACGGACATGGGCCAAAAAAAAAAACCCCCGCCTACCCTTACCGTTTATTAGAGCGAAAGTTACTAAGAATGACTACTGCGGTGGTCATTCTTACTACTGACAGTAGTCACATGACTAGTAACATTTTTGACTAGAAAGATCTGTAGTAAGTGACTAGTGAATGGCATGACTAGTGCACCGTGTGGAGAGGTTTTGGGGGGTAACCTTGACCCCATCCCCTGGTAAACCGCAAGTGCTGAGGGTTGGTGTGTTGATTGTTGTGCGTTGAGTGTTGAGTGTTGAGTGTTTAGTGCGCGTGTGCCTTCTAGGGACACGCAGTGCTCTTGCTGGTGCTGTTGCGGTTGCTGTTGACGTAGCTGTTGCTGCTGTCGTCGTCGTTGTTGTATGTGTGGGCGCAAGGACCGGCCCTCGTTGCCAAACCGCCATTCTTTTACATAAGCGCCAGCTTGAAAGGAAATGCTCGACGATGCTGCCCGACAAAGAACAGAAGGGATCCAAAGTGCTGTAACTACCGAACCACGTGTTGAACGGACGTGAGGTCATGCGGGTCTTCCCCTACACGACAAATCACACAAACACAACAGGTCAAAAGTCCTGAGTGAGAAAACAACACACGGTGGTGTAAGCGAAGAACAAATCAGATTGTGTTTGTATTGTATTTGCCCCTTACCTCTATATTTCCCCCCTTCCATTCGGAGTCGAAGCAGCTACGTCGAGTATTTTCAAGGGTAATATACAGATATATGCGCACTTTATTGTTTTTTTGCAAATATATGCATGTTCGTACAAACATGCATATATTTTTGCAAAAAACCTTAAGTTTCTTTTGCAAATATATGCATGTTTTTTTTGCAAATATATGCATATGCATATATTTGCAAAAAAAAAACTGCATTTTGTGTATGCATGTCACAAAAAGTTGCAGTTTTCTGCGCATATATCTGCAAGTTTCCCTTTCTTTCAATGCTGCCCCTTCTGTGGACGGGTGGGAGGGAGGAGTGGGGCTGGCAAGAACGCGCTCCGAACGGGGCTGAAGAGGGTGTGCCCGAAGTCACGCCTGAAAAGCGGATGTGGCACCCGCTTTTCAACTCCAGCTATTTAGCTCCAGCTTCCTGAGGCTGGGCTCCACACGTACACGTACTCAACGCCGCACAGAGGGGGAGAGGGGACAGGGGCCGGCTGGTTAATAACAAGAGCGTGAGCGGTTGTATGAGGAAGCGAGAAGCCCTCTTTCACAGTACATCAATAGTCGGCTAATACTGCTAAGACCAGCGTCTTAGCAGATTACAACGCACATACTTTTTAGCACGTGTTTTATTTGTGTGTGTGTGTGTGTGTGTGTGTGTGTGTGTGTGTGTGTGTGTGTGTGTGTGTGTGTGTGTGTGTGTGTGTGTGTGTGTGTGTGTGTGTGTGTGTGTGTGTGTGTGTGTGTGTGTGTGTGTGTGTGTGTGTGTGTGTGTGTGTGTGTGTGTGTGTGTGTGTGTGTGTGTGTGTGTGTGTGTGTGTGTGTGTGTGTGTGTGTGTGTGTGTGTGTGTGTGTGTGTGTGTGTGTGTGTGTGTGTGTGTGTGTGTGTGTGTGTGTGTGTGTGTGTGTGTGTGTGTGTGTGTGTGTGTGTGTGTGTGTGTGTGTGTGTGTGTGTGTGTGTGTGTGTGTGTGTGTGTGTGTGTGTGTGTGTGTGTGTGTGTGTGTGTGTGTGTGTGTGTGTGTGTGTGTGTGTGTGTGTGTGTGTGTGTGTGTGTGTGTGTGTGTGTGTGTGTGTGTGTGTGTGTGTGTGTGTGTGTGTGTGTGTGTGGTGTGTGTGTGTGTGTGTGTGTGTGTGGTGTGTGTGTGTGTGTGTGTGTGTGTGTGTGTGTGTGTGTGTGTGTGTGTGTGTGTGTGTGTGTGTGTGTGTGTGTGTGTGTGTGTGTGTGTGTGTGTGTGTGTGTGTGTGTGTGTGTGTGTGTGTGTGTGTGACCTGTTTTGTATCTTTACATGGCAGGTTCCAACGCTGCCAACTTTTCTTTTTTGTACTGACATGTCCACGGCGTGGTATGTACGGCGAGGGGTGAAGTTACGATGTTTTCGGGATAGCGACGGGGCTATTTTACCTTGTAACGAGTGTTAGGTATTCGTCGGATATATTAATAGTCTAAGATCTGCGATCTTATACGACAAAAAAAAATCGCTGATATCCAAGAAGCCAAATTTTCCGTTTCGTTCATGTCCAATGAGCCAAATTTTCGTCTCGCTTACCCTTTGGACTCTATCCAAACCGCGGTATCAAACAGTCGCACGCCTTTCTTACTAACCAGCCTGGGCGGGAGGGGGGCAGAGGTAATCGCGCTGCAAGAACCAACGCATCGTTACGTGGGGCAAGCCCAATAGCGTGCAAAGAAATAAATTGTCAAGGCGTCGCGCATCTCGGCGAAGAGGCGGCTCCTCGCCATTGACGAAGAAAAGAGAGAGAGAGAGAGAGAGAGAGTTTGAATAGAGCATCTATTTGGTATCGGAAAGTAGGTGCGAGATCAGGCAAACCTTGTGCGCTAGCTTCGTTTAACCGTTTCATTTATTTCCATTCTCTTTTTATTCCATACACAACTCACACCCCCTCTTCCCAATGCCTGATTGCGAACACTGTGGAGGAACCTTCGATGCGAAAGGTCTTACCGGGCATCAAAAAGCATGCAAGAAAAGGCAACGAGATGAGGAAGAGGAGGAAAGAGAGGAGAAAGAAGAAGAAGAAGAACACACCGAGGGGGTAGAGCCCGGCCTGGCGGCCGTGTTAAAGGAGCTCCGGCGGCTCAACTCGAGAGTCGCCGGGCTCGAGGCAGGCCAGGCGAGGAGGCCGGCGAGGGCGACCGTCGTGTCGCCCCCATCGGAGGGGAGCGACGACGACGGGGCCGAAGGCCTCGACGAGCTCGACGAGCTCGTGCTCCAGCCAAAGAAGTGGCTGGACTTCGGTCAGACGGGCCCGGTGGCCCGTGAACTTCTCGTGGCTCGACTGAAGGTCGAGCACGAAGAGCTGCTGAGAGGCAGCATGGGACACGAGGCGAAGAGCCTCCTTGCCCTGTTGGGCAAGTTGCTGAAGGGCGACCTCGAGGCCGCCGTATTCGAAGTGGGCACCCGCCTCCGTGAGCTGGACGGGAGAGCGCGGCGAGGACCCCGATGGGGGAGCGAGTTCGCCCGCACCATGCGGGGCCGCAAGCAGGACCCCGACTGGGAGAAAGCGGAGAAGGCGGCCAACAGCCACGCCCGAGGGTGGGGCGGAGGCTGGAACGCCCACGAACCGCGCGGCCAACGGAGCGCCCCCAGTCGGGGCTCTTCCGGGGCTTCGGCCCGCTCCCGCTCCCCGTCGGGAAAGGGGGGCAAGGGCGGCCGGGGCCGCAAATGAAGTTGGGCGTGGAACAGTCGGCTGGGATTTGGTCCCCCCAGGCCGAAGACCTTGATGGACCCGGCGAGAGCGAGGCGGCTCCTCGACACTCGTCTGTGGGAGAGCGGCACCGCGAGCGATCAGGCGAAGGCCTTGGTCAAGACCGCACGGCAGACGGGGGTGAACTCCGACGACCCCCTCCAGATGGCGCAGTACATCGCGCAGCTCGGGCGCGGTCGCCATCACTCCACCGCCACCCGGACGGTGCTAACAAGCTTCCAGCTGTTTCTGGACTCGGTGCCGTCACCGCCGAAGAGCCTGGCAGACCAGATCGCTGCCTGGGGGGCTTGGCTCATCACCGTGCGTCAGGTTTCCGGCTCGACGGTCGGCAGGTACGTCGGTCTGCTGCAAGCCCACCTCGAGTCGAAAGGGGTGCCCGTGCAGCAACGTCGCCTTGCGAGCGGACCATCTCTCCGAGGAGTATCCGGTCGCTCCACTACTATCCCGTACTACTACGGCGGGCGCAAGTCGTTGCGCCGTGGGCGCGGAGCGAGCCGTGGCCCTGTCAAAGATGATTGTTGCACCGATGGTGGCGCAGCCGGGGGCGTTCTGACTGGCGGACGAGACCGCCTGGCAGGCGTGTGTTGACACGTTGTTTCGCGGGCTCTCCTCCAGAAAAAAAAGCACCGGGCGGTACGAAACGAAGAACGCCCCTAGAACATTTCCGGAGTTGGGGCTTGCGCTGACGAAACGAAGTAACGGACGATCAGCATCAACTGACGAAAGGTGATGAAAATGATAAGGCAGAAGCTTCCTGTTCTTCGCGTTTACAGGGTATCTAAACCGCTCTGGGGCGGGAGTTTCCTGTATCAGCACTTTTTCAGAGTTATAGTTTGCTTGAGAATCCGGGATTTTAGAGTCTCCGGGTGACCTTCGTCGAATGGGTTCTTTTAAAGCTAACACGTACTGGGGTTTTCGTCGGCTTCGTTTTCTCGTTCGCGTGCAACCGTTGTTCCGGAAATGTTCCCGTCAGTACAGATGTACTATTAAGAAGAAGAAAAATACTCGAGGGGCTGCCTTGTGCTCATTCGAAGGAGGCTAGAGGGGGAGAAACCAATACAACTACAAAGTGGGTCTTTTTTAGAGTTATAGTTCGCTTGAGAATCCGGGATTTTTTGCTGAACGCTAATGCCCGTCAGCACATTTACCTCCTTTGATCTATCGCAACTGGCAGTCTCCTAAAGCATTTCCTACAAAGCGGGTGCTTATACAAGAAAAAAACGCAAGTTGGAAAACAGTGTTGCCGCTGGCCTGCCCCGGACCCCGGGAAGGTTGGCTCTCTCCTGGTTAGGTTCCCCGCAGTTGGCCACACGCAATGCCTTAAGACAAGGTCGCTTCTTTTTTTTTTTTTTCAGGCCAGCCGCGAGGAACTGCCTGCAGGAGTTGCTCAAAAAAAAGCATGAACGCCGAAACGTTCAACAAAGCCTGTTTGGTAAGGTTCGCATCCATTCACCGGAAACCATTTATCATGCAAAGACAGTCGCACGGAGACCTGAAACCCCCAGGAATTACGCTCCACGTGTGGAACGTGTGGATTTCCACACGTTAATTCTTTTTGGATTTTGTTCCCCCACGTGTGGATCCACAGGTACCACATGTGGATTTTGATTCATTGGTCCACATGCAGGGGAGTCTAGGCCCACTAGTGGTCAAGGCCGCACAGCCAGCTGTCGCCAAGTCCAGTAGCTACCTAGCGACGCTATCTTTTTTTGCCGTCGCACATAAGGGGAAAGGTTTGTTTCCCCTCGAACCTTAAGCGCCCACATGTGGACCACACGTATTTTCTCTGAGACCGAAAACGGAGCGTAAGCCCTGGGCACCATCCCAAGCTGAACACGGACCCCTACTCGCAACCTTCGGCACGATAGAGTACGCTCGCAGGCCCTACATTCCACATTCCCCCCTCCGTAAAACTGTGTGAATGCAGGCACGACAAAACTGGTACCTGGAAACTAGCGGGAAAGGGATGATGAGAGTCAAAATGAAGAAGAAAAAAAGTGAAAGGCCGCCCATCCTGAGGACGGATGTCATCGGCAAGGGCGTTAGCAACCGTTAGCAGAGGCGGGCAAAGTTTGGATCCGTCCACTTTGGCACAGGTCTCGTTGCAAAAAAAGAAAGCAAAACAGAAGAAAAGGCACGCAATAACGTTAAAAAAGGGAAGGGGGCAGAGTGAGAAAGACGGACGTTGAGACGCGGGATGGGAGGGGAACAAGAAACACGGAGACGGCGTCTTTTGACAAAGGAAAAAAAAAGAAAGAGATGAGTGGGGGGGGCGGGTGGAAAGGCGGCTAGTTTTCGTTTCTTCGATGGGTTGCCATCCGGAGAGTGCAGGCAGGTGGGCTGGAGATGGCCGTCGCTCGACTACCTATGCTCAAACTTTAAATGGGCGTGAGCTCGGGGTTACTTCATTGAACCCTGACGTAGAATCCTGGTTCTAAGTGGGCCACTTCTGGCAAGCAGGACTGGCGATTGTGGCATCAGGCGTGGAGGGCCAGGGAGGCTGTTCGAAGGAGTCACCACGCAAAATTTGCCAGATTAGTGTGTGGTCCTTTTTAAGATGGATTGTGCGCTCTCTCTCCTTTCGGGTTGCCGCCCGAGGGAGCCGGCTGTGAGCCGAAACTCGACGCCGGTCTCTCCGGATTGCACCAGGAGAGAACTTCGCGGCGGATCACAAAGCACCCGCCCTGCACGAGGCACGCGCCCAAGACCCGTGCACGGCTACCGTAGCACCCTCCATGTTGGCACCTTCCTCGGATGCTACGGTCGGGGAGGGGCTTCAATGTAGTTGGGAAAACACGTTCCCCTTCCCCGCGTTCTGCGTGTGGGGTTGCCACCGGGCAACTGCCGCAGCAGCCGCAGATACGTCCTTCGCCCTTGGCTCACTTTCGGGAGGTGTCGCTGCTCACCTACCAGTGTGTTCCTGGTTGTTGCCCTAAATATGCTGCATTAGTGTGCTTGTCGGGCCTTCGACTACACTGAGCAACGCACTACTGTACAGATAATATTTTTGTGTTCCCAACCTCAAACTAACACGGCACACCGTGGTCCCAGTCGCCCGTTGGAACACTCAACCCATTGCGCCCGCACAATCCTCAAAGCTCGAAGTTAAGGGTCATACTTGAATCAGCCCGTCAAAGCATGACGTCAAAGAAAAAAGGAACTGGCACACAGGGTGGGGGGGAATGGGTTCGTGTTTTCTTCTTTTTTGCATGGGAACAAAAAAAGACCAGGAGAGAGGACAAACCAAGTGTAGCGATGTCGTGTGAAAAAAGGAAAGAAGAAACCCAGAAGAAAATGGTGAAGAGACAGATACGAATTCGTTGATCGGGTTGTTCTTTCTTTTTCCCCCGTGGGGGAGGGGAACTGCTGCGGCTGCAGCATGGTCGTGACCGGCTAATTGACCGGGCTTGTACCAGCCAAATCTTGGCTCTTTTTATTCGTTTGGCGGGTTTCGAGCCCACTCAGGGATAGCCAGGAGATTTTCTTCTGGCTGACAGCCAGTTTTACCGATTGGTTTCTTTCTCTGCTAACGGCCTTCGGAGTGATCCCTTTCGTATCCACGAACCGAATCACGGCGCTGCGTTCTAACAACTGCCCGAGCTAAACAGGGGAGAGAGAGAGAGAACACATCAAAACAAGTCAAAGGGTGTGGTAGTCACGCCTTAGCAGTCCCAGGGCCTCTCCCCACCCACCTATGTGTTCTCGTGGTCACCGCTATCGCGTTGACCTTTCCCGAGAGAGAGAGAGAGAGAGAGAGAGGGAAGAGACGAGCTGGAGTGCAGGGACCATCTCTCCGAGAAGTTTCGGGTCGCCTCGCTGCAAACAGGTAAATCTCTCGCTGCCGCCGCGTTTTTCACTAACAAAACAGTCTGCGTAGCACCGTCAAGCCGAGGGCCGACGTTCGACTTTGCAGACGGCAATATGCACGTGTTGGCCGAGTGCGCAACATGGGTACAAAGGCTACCGCATTGCGTTTCTAGTGCGTTTCACACGGAAAAACGCACCTAGGTATTTGTGTAGCCGAAATGCGAGTGTACCACCCAAAACGCGCTGTGCAGCAAGAAGTGGTTGTGATGACCAAAAACGCGTGCATTTGCGTAGCCGAAAAGCGGGTGTGCTGACGTCCAAAACGCGTGCGTTTCGAAAGCGAGAAGTGGTTCTGCTGGCACCCAAAACGCGTGCCTCTGCATAGGCGAAAAGCGGGTGTGCTGGCACCCAAAACGGGTGCCTTTGCGTAGCCGAAAAGCGGGTGTGCTGACGTTCAAAACGCGTGCGTTTGGACAGCGAGAAGTGGTTCTGCTGGCACCCAAAACGCGTGCCTCTGCATAGGCGAAAAGCGGGTGTGCTGGCACCAAAACGGGTGCCTTTGCGTAGCCGAAAAGCGGGTGTGCTGACGTTCAAAACGCGTGCGTTTGGACAGCGAGAAGTGGTTCTGCTGG
Source organism: Diplonema papillatum (assembly GCA_030068145.1). NCBI lineage: Eukaryota > Euglenozoa > Diplonemea > Diplonemida > Diplonemidae > Diplonema > Diplonema papillatum. The sequence goes on along the minus strand of JAPJBO010000498.1, from coordinate 74,931 downwards.
CACCCAAAACGCGTGCCTTTGCATAGCCGAAAAGCGGGTGTGCTGGCACCCAAAACGCGTGAATTTGCGTAGCCGAAAAGCGGGTGTGCTGGCACCCAAAACGCGTGAATTTGCGTAGCCGAAAAGCGGGTGTGCTGGCACCCAAAACGCGTGAATTTGCGTAGCCGAAAAGCGGGTGTGCTGACGTTCAAAACGCGTGCGTTTGGACAGCGAGAAGGGGTTCTGCTGGCACCCAAAACGCGTGCCTTTGCATAGGCGAAAAGCGGGTGTGCTGGCACCCAAAACGGGTGCCTTTGCATAGCCGAAGAGCGGGTGTGCCCCCCGCAGTATTAGCATACTTTCGAGAAAAAAAATGGTCAAGCCCCCCGGGTCCGGACAGGAAAGATTGGGGCGGGGAGGGGGAGTGGAGGAGCTGTCGAATTTGTTTTTGCCCCACCTGCCGCCAGTTTTGCGGGGCTTTTGGCGTCACATTCTCTCGTGCACGCTCCGATACACGTTTCACACCCGTGTTGGTGCACACGGGTGCTTCTTCGCGCCTGGAGGACACTGCAGATGGCGCCTTGCTATGAGAGGAATGGAAAACATTACGGGAGATCGTTTCGGAGCCTAAGGCACAACCCCCGCGACGAACACCGACATTTTGGGTACTAGTAGTAGTTTGAACTTGATATGCAGCAACAGTCTGTGATGAAGGACTGCACAAGGCATGGAGACCCGCCCCCGGCATCCCGACTGTCCAATCACTGTCGAGAAAGGTTTGCGCCTATTGTGATGGGGTGGTTGGCCAGGCCCCCACGAAGTCGTATACACAACACGGCTACAACACGAGGATGCAGCCCTGCTTAGGTGTGCACTCAGCCACCAGGCCACTAGCTGCGAAGCGCCCCCCGACCGGTCGATTTGCCACTTTTGTGGCCCTCTATTCGCCGGGCGGTGCTGTCACCTCTTTGCACGCGTCGTGGCACATGCTTCGGTCGCTTCTTGCGACCCCGCGGACTGCTTGTCTGCGACCCCGCGGACTGCTTGTCTGCGACGGACTGCTTGTCTCCAGTGCGCGCTCACAAGTAGTAGTTGGATTTGTCGTCTCATCCCCGCAGACGCAGGAGTAAAACGGAAGCAGTGCTTGCATTCAAACGAGCCGAGTTGTCAAGCCGTGACAGCATTCAGACGATGTGAGGTGTACCTTCCGCAAAGGCGGCATCTCGGCACAACAAACGATGGTCACCCGCAGACTTCAAAACCTTTTTATTTCTTTTTTTCTCGGCGGCCTTTCCAAATTTGGACTGACAGTCCAAATGTGGATATAGAAGCTAATCCCCTGCCATGTCCAGTGCTCCCGCTAACCTCACTTTTGGTGAGGAATTCCAAACCCTGCTTTTGGATGATTTTTTTTTTTTTGTGCCTCCAATTTTTTTTCCCCCGTGCTGCACAGGTTATTAGCTTCGTTTCTGCCTCGGTTTCTCGACCAACTTTCTGAGACCGAGAAGCTTTTCTCCAGGGGAGCACCAGAATCTTTCAAGGGGGGTCCGGGGGGGTCTGCCCCCCGGCGAACGGTACGGTGCAGGTGGAGAAGGTTTGAACTTCTCAGTCGGTTTGTCACAATAAACACTGCGCATTCCTGAAGGCAACAGCCCATTTCAAATTCAACCACCACTCAATACTGTGTGCTGGTAAATCATTGGCACGAGTAGATGCAGACCAGAGATCACATGGAATAAGGCAGTTGTGTCGAGTCGGAGAGAATCTGTCAAGAAATCCGGGGCTGCTTCTGAGCCTCGACTCTCTTTCTGGCTCCAGCCCCCAACTTCTACCCGCCACCCCACCATGCCCATCAGAGGGTAGACCGTCATGCAGTGCTTTGGCTACACGATACCACCAATGGGAAAAAGGTGAGGAATTCCTCACCCTCTTTTTTCGAGCCTCTTTTTTTTTGAGGAATTCCTCGCACTTTTTCGTTAGCGGGAGCACTGCCCATGTCGGCCCGCAGAAATTTACGCGCGCGCGCGCAAAAAAAACACTTTTCAGAAGAAAAAAAAAACTTTTGCCACAAGACTTCTGCTACTGTGTACCGGCTACACACCGCTTCACACCGTATGTACCGGCTACACACCGCTTCATACCGTATGTACCGGCTACACACCGCTTCATACCGTATGTACCGGCTACACACCGCTTCATACCGTATGTACCGGCTACACACCGCTTCACACCGTATGTACCGGCTACACACCGCTTCACACCGTATGTACCGGCTACACACCGCTTCACACCGTATGTACCGGCTACACACCGCTTCACACCGTATGTACCGGCTACACACCGCTTCATACCGTATGTACCGGCTACACACCGCTTCACACCGTATGTACCGGCTACACACCGCTTCATACCGTATGTACCGGCTACACACCGCTTCACACCGTATGTACCGGCTACACACCGCTTCACACCGTATGTACCGGCTACACACCGCTTCACACCGTATGTACCGGCTACACACCGCTTCATACCGTATGTACCGGCTACACACCGCTTCACACCGTATGTACCGGCTACACACCGCTTCATACCGTATGTACCGGCTACACACCGCTTCATACCGTATGTACCGGCTACACACCGCTTCATACCGTATGTACCGGCTACACACCGCTTCATACCGTATGTACCGGCTACACACCGCTTCATACCGTATGTACCGGCTACACACCGCTTCATACCGTATGTACCGGCTACACACCGCTTCACACCGTATGTACCGGCTACACACCGCTTCATACCGTATGTACCGGCTACACACCGCTTCACACCGTATGTACCGGCTACACACCGCTTCATACCGTATGTACCGGCTACACACCGCTTCACACCGTATGTACCGGCTACACACCGCTTCATACCGTATGTACCGGCTACACACCGCTTCATACCGTATGTACCGGCTACACACCGCTTCATACCGTATGTACCGGCTACACACCGCTTCACACCGTATGTACCGGCTACACACCGCTTCACACCGTATGTACCGGCTACACACCGCTTCATACCGTATGTACCGGCTACACACCGCTTCATACCGTATGTACCGGCTACACACCGCTTCATACCGTATGTACCGGCTACACACCGCTTCACACCGTATGTACCGGCTACACACCGCTTCATACCGTATGTACCGGCTACACACCGCTTCACACCGTATGTACCGGCTACACACCGCTTCATACCGTATGTACCGGCTACACACCGCCGCTTCATACCGTATGTACCGGCTACACACCGCTTCATACCGTATGTACCGGCTACACACCGCTTCACACCGTATGTACCGGCTACACACCGCTTCATACCGTATGTACCGGCTACACACCGCTTCATACCGTATGTACCGGCTACACACCGCTTCATACCGTATGTACCGGCTACACACCGCTTCACACCGTATGTACCGGCTACACACCGCTTCATACCGTATGTACCGGCTACACACCGCTTCATACCGTATGTACCGGCTACACACCGCTTCACACCGTATGTACCGGCTACACACCGCTTCACACCGTATGTACCGGCTACACACCGCTTCATACCGTATGTACCGGCTACACACCGCTTCATACCGTATGTACCGGCTATACATACTGGCCGGTCCGCTGTTGGCACTTTTGTGCCCGTTGTTGGTGGAATTCCTGGACGATGAGCTCAAAGATGAGTGTGATGAGCTTGATGTATCCGAGGGGTTGCGGTGGCAGTCTAGAGTTCAACAGTTCCATAGTCGAAGGCTGCAGAGGATAGACGATGCCACAGGAGAAAAACACTCGGGTTTAAAACTCGAGATCGCGGTTCGCTGGGTACGCCGCGAACGATAAAGCAGTGAACCAGAGGACTGTCGATTGTGCGGGTGTCCGTCAATCTTGTATCTCTCTTCTGACATGCCCCATTGCGATGTCACGGTCCTACCGAACCACCGTGCGAGAGCCTACTGACGGCTGGTCGGTGGCATTTTCATCGGCGAGATTAAGCGCCAGCTACCCGCAGATAGTATGGTGCACTTCAACTTCTGCTTTCCTCCACCTTGTGCAAGGATGGTTGCTCTCGCGGCTTCTGCGGCGGTCTGCTGTTGAAACCCCCAAAGGCGGACGTCGACACCGTCACTTCGGGTGTAGTGGCTTTGTCGATAATACCCGAGTACACAAAGATGCCCTGCTTGGTGTAAACGGAGTTGGTCGGTACTCTGCCAACCCTGTGTGTGTGCAGCAAGCTTTAGCCAGTGGCCACCTTCTCATGCGTAACAAACGGCGCCGGACTCACACCCACAACGAAAGAGACCGGTGATGTCTCGAGCAGGTGCTTGTAGCACACGGCAATTGGTTGGACGCCGTGTGCAACGAAGGCAGTTATGCTCAGGGATGTGCGGTCTAGACTGTCAGGCGACGAGTGCCGTTTTCTTTCGCAAATATACCGCGGCACAAGACATTGCCGCCGGTCAAGTGCAAGCACTATGTCGCAAGCCCCGCGAACGCATCGCTTGCCCTGCGTCCTTTTAATGCCTCCTCAGTCGAGTCTCAGATACGTCCCTACCAGCAGCCGCCCCAGGCGTCGGAAGGCATAGACGCGTGCACTGCCCCGCGGACTGGTTCTGTGTGATAATCGCACCACAGCGGCAAAACCCCCCGACATGCCTTGCTGGTGAAACCGCGCACGGTTTCGAAGCTGAGGCTGTGCTTGTATCCCGCGTGCTTCGACTGCGTCCAGCAGGAGCTGGCTAAAGCTACGCAAATCTTGCTGTTTAGATTGACACCAACGTCGAAGTATCACGATATTGCTTGCCCAGCGCACCAACCCAGCACCGGGCATAGTCGGCTTCAAAGTCAATACACACTGAGGTAAACAACGTCTACGCGATTTGCATCGCCGTGAAGTATCGGTGTGATGAACAGGTTTTCGATTTTCCCGAGCCGGACACGCTCGTGACTACGCCTGAAGTCGCTCTCACGACCGGTTCCAATGCACAGATCCCAAAAGTTTTTTTTTGCAAAAGTTTTTTTTTTTCGGGGGTTTCCAAAAATTTACGCGCGCGCGGACATGGGCCAAAAAAAAAAAAAGAAAAAAAAAAACGCCTACTTAAAGTTCGCCACAGTGGTTTTAGAGCACAACTTTTTCCTCTTCTTCTTCATTCTTAGAGTGAAAGTTCTTGTTGGAAGAAGTCGGTGGGGTTTCGCGGGGTGGTGTCCTTTTTGTTAAGCTGGGTCGGTGCCTGGGCACGAGGGTCTGGGTGCACGTTTGCAATGCACTCTGCGACCTGCTCATTTGGGATTGAGTTAGATATGCCGGGTGGAATGTTTCCCGACTTTGCGAAACTATCTCAAAGTTATTAGGCCGACATCCTCTCGTACCGTGTAACAACAGAAAGAATCGCGTAGAAAGATGAAGGTATGCGGGGAGGTATCGGGCGTAGGCGGGATCTGGGTGACATCCAGGTCCCGCCTACGAGGAAAGAGTTCTAAGGGCGGGGAGAAAAAAGTTGGTGTGTAAAGAATGCAAACGAGAGAGAAAGATGTTCGTCAGCGAAGTCTCTCTCTCAATCCCTCTGCTGTTTTTTTGCCTGTTTTTTGCAGGGAATCCCCGAAATTCGGAAACCATGCAGGATAATCTCTGTGTTTTTACACACTTGGTTGCGGGTTGCGAATAGCAAGTGGATCGCCAAGGAACGCTTATCGGGAGCAGGTCTCGCAATGAGTAACAACAGCAGATCAGCAGCGCAACTGATCAATGATGACGATGCAACCCTCAAAGAAATGTGAAAACAGGGGTTTGCCTGGAGGCTTTTCGTGTTATTCTGAAGATGCTTTGAGCTATCTTTGTGTCTATGTTTTCTAGCGATATTTGCGTTTTCATTCGTCTTCTTAACTATGGTGAAGTGCGCAACCTAAGCTGGTAAAGCTTCGGCGCCGGAAAAGGGCCGCGTTTCTTGTTCTTCGCGTGCGCGGGGTGTATTGCTCTCGTTTCGCTGTGGTAGCACTACTTCGTTTGTGTTGCATTCGCATGTACTCATGTGCAGACGTGTTCCGGAAGTGTTCCCTTCAGCGCAACAAAGTACTACTAACAAATAAAATCGATAAGAGATACTTTTGCGCGCGATCTATATAAACGGCTTCCGCGGCAGGGTTTGCTTGCTAACTTTTTGCCTCCCTGTGTGGGAACGTTTGTTACTAGATTCGGCCCAAGTTGTGGAGAGCTCGAGACGTTGAGGCGTGCGTTCCGAAAAGGCGCGATGGATCGTGCTCGCATTCGCCGCGAGAAAAGGCCGCTGGACTCGCATTCGTCACGAGAACGGGCCGCTGGGGGCACGGGGTGGTCACTCTTCTTGCAGACGGGAGACCTCGGCCTGCATTCGCACGAACTGGTAGTAGTGGGAATCGGCGTGCATGTATTCCGGCGCGATATCTTCGCAGCTGGCATCCTTGTGGAGCACGGGCAGCTTGTCCTTACCGGTTCGGGTTGTGTACGCAGTCACGAACGGCGCGCATCCCATCAGCCTGCAGTCCATTGTCAACGACGGGCACACAGCCCTGGCGATTCTTGTACTGCGGAACATCCTTGATTCTGGTTGGCTTTTCTTTTGTGGTGTGTAGATAGGTGTCTTTCGACCTTTGCTTGTTTCGAGTTAAAGTTCGCTTGAAATTCCGGGGGTTTTAGAGTCTCCGTGTGACCGTTGATGAATGGGTTCTCTTAGAGCAATTGCTCTAAGAGGGCTATATGGTTACGGGTTGTATATTTGGTGCACGCTTTCGTTATGGGTTGTGGCTAGCCAAGTCCGGGACTGTTTGTTTGTGGGGTTCAGCTTTGTGCACGCTATGTGGTCGGTGGCTCCGTCTCATTTCGTGATTGACTCACTCCAGTGATGAATGTCAGTCTCTTTCATTTGTCAGTCTTTAGGACGGTTACGGTGTCGAACTAGATTGTAACCCGTAGTTGAGCCAGGGATGCCCTGCAGTTCCGCTGGGTTCTTGGTAGCAGACAGCGTTCGCATGCACACTTCACACGGCGGCAGCGCTTGTAAGCATCCTGACGGTCCGTAGCTCCGTATGTGGAGCTTGCCTGCCTTCGTGGTATCTGCACTACACCGATCGCATGCTCGGTACGCAGCGCTTGTCTGTCTGCGTAGCATCTCATGCTCCGCACGTGGCTTGTCTTCGTGGTATTTTTTCTGTACTTTTTCGATCTCATGCTCTGTATGTGCCTTCGTGGCACCTGCACTTTACTGATCATATGCTCTGTGTGTGGTACTTACCTGCCCCTTCGTGGTCGTTCGTCGTTTTAGGGTCTCCGTGTGACCGTTGATGGATGGGTTCTCTTAGAGCAAGAAAGGGCTGGGTTGTATATTTGGTGCTTTTTTGTTAGACACAGAAAAAAGTCCCCCCACAACTACTGTTGGCAATCTAGTGCCTCTGCTCGTACTGCGCGCAAGCTTCGCTGGCTTTGCTGAAAAAGGGGTTACGAAGAGTTGGCTCAACAAAAACAACAGCCACCATGGAAAGGGGGGGCGGGGGTGGAGGGGAGGGGGGGATGAGAACACGGGAGTCGGCATTGGGGGAAAGAAGACAAGAAGAAGAAGAAAGAGATTCTGGATGCTGGACCTACGGCAGAGTGTATTACAGCGGCCAAAAAAAAAAAGATGGCGAATGGCCATCAAATGGTCATTATGTGTTGTCTCTTTTTTCTTCAGAAAAAAGAGATTGATTCTTGAGTCTGGTAGTCAGACACACACTCGGGGAATGTGAGTCTCTGTGTGAGGCCCTGCTGGGGATTGTGGGGTCCTCTACGATATGCTGGTCCCTGCACGGGCACTGATGCCTGACTGCAAATCTGTCAGCCAGGCCATCGGTGTTTGGACCCCTCGCACAGACCCTGAAGGCTTTATGTAATACTCTGTCCCACGTGCAACAAAAAGGAATGTCGATAGCATAATGAAAAGCTTGAAGAATAAATTCGGGTCGTGGGGATGAGGGTGTGGTTGGGGGGGGGTTAGTTTTCTTAATTTTTTTTAGCGTTTATTTTTAGATTGCAAGGTGTTGAAATAAAGGATTGAAAAAGAAAAAAAGAAAGCGGTGCTTGAAAGACAGATTTGCGCTCAGCCTCGTGTCTCCAGCAGGCCGGATGGCAGCAGTACAGTACCACGGAGTCGGGCTGCTTATCCATGCACGCGGAATCAATTAGATTGTTCATGCCACTCAAAACAAAATTGACCTCAAAGGCTTCACTTCAAACCAACTTTTGTTCGATGTGGGGTACAAGGAAAATTACCAACCAAAATATGGACCAACGCCTCAAAGAATTTCGTTTATTTATCTATCCACATCCAATCCGCGTACATGCACAAGGGCCAGAGAGAGCGTGGCATTGCACGCCTGCTGACAAGACAGCGATGCGAGCTTAGTCGTCAGGTGGTTGGGTAAACCCAAAAAAAACAAATGAACCGAAGGTTGTGCCCTCAAGACGAGGACTCGTAGGAAGAACAGACGGGTGAAAAAAAAGAAATTCGCTTAGTGTGTAAGGCAGAGTACTGCCTCGAGGGGAGGGTGTGGGGTGATGGTATGGGGGCGCAGGTTCGCGCCTCCTTGGTTGCTTCCCTTTTTTATGTGACGAAAGCGAAGCAGAGTGGTCAAATCCTTCTTCTGCATCGAAAAACTGGACCTACGATTTTTTTTCAATTTCGGGTACACCTGTGCACCAATAAGCTGGTTTCCCCCAGGGTTTGTAGCCTAGAGAGGGTGTCTGTGCACGGAGCAGCGTCCTGGGCTGTCTTTGCTTCGTTGAGCGTTGCTGCATATCACAAGGGGGGACGACAAACAAAGAGAGGGGCGCGAAAGACAAAGAGAGACCGGGTAAGAGAAAAAAGAAAACAAAAGAAGCGGAGGCTCAGCCGCGGCGGGACGGCCGTGTTCTGAGGGCTAGTACTCAGGTCCCACCGAACGCTTCCTTGCTCGGTCAACCCGGCCTCTTGCTTCAGTATAGTTCGGGGCTCTCGAAGAAGCAGGGTGATAGCCTCCCCCGCTGCGTCTCGAATTCCGCTTCCAGCACCCTTCATCAGCACACTGCGCAAACAGTGGCCGGTGAACAAGGACGTCGGAACTGGAGGCTTGGGAGCCGGCGATGAGAAAACCGCACGTAGAAACGGGAGGAGTCTGCGAGGCTGACTTTGTCTGGCATGACCTCGTCTCGATAATTTCATGGCGAACTATACCGACGCACCTTTTTTTCTGCGGCATCTCCTGTTGAAAGAAGACGTGGGAAAAAGAAAACACACAAAGCGTCTCGTAGGATTCTTTCTCTTGCATCTTCCGGTGAAAGAAGAGGCGAAAGAAATCTGGGGAGAATAGGGGATGGGGTGACGTGTTCTTCTTTTCTGGGGGGGAAAGCGGACGCGGGACACCAAGAAGATAGAGAAAAGCATTCACGTATAAAACGTTTCCTGGCAATACAATCGACGCGGAGATGAGGAAACCCCTAGACTCACGAGAGAAATGAAGGCAGCTCGACTACCTCTTATGAACCGGCTCAATGCGATCAATTCGGATCGACCGGCGCCGTTTCTCTTTGAACGCAAGTATTCCTCATCTTCGCAGTATGTACTGAGCTAATTCTAATTCACCTACCTCCTGAAAACAACCTGGGCTGGATTACGCGGAGAGGTGCAGATTATCACCCACAGAATTCTTTGCGTTCTAACTTAAACGATTGCGCGGCGATATCACTCGATTACGCTTGGAGTACACTCTACAACCAGGTTATCGCCACAGAATACTTCCCGATCTAACCCAAGAATATACAAGGTTCGACGACGTTCGATCGGGCCGCGGGTGAACTGGCTCACACGTGGATGTAAAAAAAACAGAAAAAGAAGAAAAGAAAGTAGACCGAACTTCTGCAAGGCCGACGACATTTTTGGGGGGATTTACGGCCCCACTTGCGTGTCCGATAAGTTGACGAGGCTGTTTGCAGACGGTCCGGAGCTATGCTGGCCGGACCAACATTCGCCAAACGCGGTGCTGTGCTTGAAAGGTAGTCGTGAGAACGATTCCTGGATGTTGACGAAGGAATGCCACCTCACGGACGGAGGCTTGAGCGCCGGTTACAGTTCCTCAAACAACTTTTTCGTAGCTTCCAGCGACATGCAAGTTCTAGCATGCCCAGGATAGGTACGAACTTCAGAAGAAAAGGAGCCGGCAGAGAGCCTGTAGACACCATCAAGCCGAGGCTGTGGCTGCCCTTGTGCAGGAGGGAGAACAGAGAGGAAGGTTGCTGTCAAACGGGGGTCGAGAAAGGGAGTTCGGAGGGGGGATCTGGAGGGCAGCTCTGTATGAAAGGCGGGGAAAGCTGGCGGGGGCGCGGTAGCGTCCGGCGAATCTATAAAAGTCGGCTTGCCTTGTTGAAAAAAAATAGTATGGCGCTTTCTTTTGTTTGTGCGCACTAGCGGAACTCGCCTGCTTTGGGTAAGTTTCATGTAGTACGCTGCCAACTACCAATTTTTAGCTAGCTTAAAATTCCGGGGGTTTATTTTCATGAATGGGTTCTTTTAGAGCAAGAAAGGGCTATATGGTTACGGGTTGTATATTTGGTGCAATTTTTAGTACCGACAATGCATTGTTAACACAAAAATATCTTCCCATAACGACGAAGGTCGCCCGGAGACTTTAAAACCCCGGAGTTTCAAGCGAACTTTCACTCTCAAAAACGCGCCGAATTCAAAGCAGCGGGCTCTATAACATGCAGGGTCAAAACCTTGTGTCTTTTTAAACCGCTCCCGCGGGGCCGATGGAGCCCTAAAAAATTTTTTGGAAAAAAAAAAATTGCTCAACTTCCTCAAAAATTACTGCAGAGTTTGTTCCAAACTTTTAAAATTCAAAAAAACCCAATTTTTTTCCGGAAATTATTTTTTTTGCCATTTTCAAAAAGACACAAGGTTTTGACCCTGCATGATAAACGCCATCGCCTCCGGCAGCACAACCCGCTCTTCACGGAAAGCAGCCCACGTTGAGTATGCCGACACGTTTTTTTTTCTGCTTGTCCGTGTTCGTTCTCAAATCGAAGGGGAAACATATTCGGGTGGGGAGCGGGGGAGCAAAAAAAAAAAAAAAAAAAAAAAATGGAAAACTCCAAACTCCAAAAAGATGGAAAGAGTGCAAAAAAAAAGGGGGGGGGGAGTAGCGCCGGAACTAAGCGCGTGTGTCACGCACATTGGTTCTGGCGTTGCACCAAAAAAAAAAAAAAAGACCGGCTGCAAGGGGTGCAAGCACATCGAGAAAGAAGAGATAAGAAGAGGCACAGAAGTAAGCGACGGGCTCGGAGTTTGGTGAGACTGCCCGATCAGCTCTCCATGTGCACTTCTTTGTGTCCTTCTGATGTTCTCCTCGGCCGTCTTCTCACAATAACATCCAACATTGACAAATCTCGACAACGATGCCACCACTCCGGCTGTGGCCTTGTCTTGGTTGTATCATGAAAACTGTAGATAAATTTCCACCTCGTACGACACGTACGAGAGAGACAGGCGACCTATCGAGAACACCAAAAGATAGGCAGTACAGCACGTATCGCACGCGTATACCGCAGGTTGTGTCAAAGTAAAAGTTGATGTGATGCGCCGAATGCGTCCAGACAGGAACAGCTTTGAACCGTCTTGGCGGAGATAAAGTGAAAAGAGACTTGGCAGCAACGACATGCTGCCTAAGATGATGCTCCCTTCCCTCGCATTCCGCCACGATTCTCGAACATACCGTTCGACGGTAACTCTCACTCTTCTCTCCTGCTCACTTCGCTGAACTCGGCTTGAATCTGCCTCGCGAACTCATTGTCGTTGGCGTCAGAATTCACCTCCGGCATCTGCCCGGGGGTTCTTGCCACGAAGTAAGCGCAGTCCAACATGCAATCGAGGGCGGCAGGCGACGCAACAGCACGTGCAATTCTGGTTCTGAACATTTTGTAGATTTCTTTCTTTAGCGAGCGAGTGCTTTTTTTGCGGTTTTCTGAGGGTGTGCAGGTGTTAAGTAGGAGCATGCGTCGGTGTAGTTCGAGAAGCAATCGTTACTTCTGCAGCAGAATGCGTGCCCCATTCACGAGCAGTGCCTCACATAAGTGTCCATTCACGAGCACGCATGCAAACATTTTGCCCATTCACGAGCAATATCTAACGCAAGCCTCAGGGTTGCATTGTAGAGGGGCCTGGCCTCGAAGCATACGACCTTCCTTCGCGCGGTAAGTGAAGCAAACGTCTACACGGCAGTACACCAGTGTCACTGCGCAGGCGTTCGCAGTGCGCTCCGAAGCATTTCTTACTACCCAGGGTGAGAACACTTCAGAAGAATTTCTTGGAACCGATTACAAGGTTCTTGAACCAATTCTGAGGTAGAACACGATGCATGGCATTGAGGGTTTTAGAGTGCAAACACTTGTGATATGCACCAGCGCGGTGAAGCACCCACAGGCACAGAAGGGAAGGTTGCTCACACGTTTGCACTTCCGTGGTTCTGCGAAGGTTCTCGCAGCATCCCTGAGCCGGTCCGTCCCTATCTCTTGAAACTGCATCGTAGTGCCTGCCGCTGTTTATCACGGCGAATCACGGTCCACCACGGTCTATCAGGTCCATCTCTAGTCCAGAGCTGCATCGAATTGCCCGGTGCTGTATTATTCGGTCTATCACGGTCTATCAAGAGGGGATGGGCCAGCTCAATCCCCTGAAAACCCAAGCCCGGGGCTCTACGAATTGCGGCACGGGTCCAGCTAACGCAGATCAGCAAGAAAAAACGCGTCGAAAACATCGAGAACGTTCATAGAGCTCGCTAGAGCACGAGCCCGGCGAGGACAGTGGGGAAGCAAGCGAATGGTTAACACAAAACAGATACAGATGGTACAAAAGTGGGCTAGACTAGGCATGGCAGCGGTGTAAACAGCTGAACAAATACTAGAACTTCACAGGTCGGTTGATATGGATATGACTCGTGTCAGTCGGTGTAACGGTTCGGTGAGTCAACAGGTGCTGCGGCAAGCCCTGCTCATACTCGTAGAACAGAAGTGCCTCGTTTTCGGTGTGCTGCGCTTTAATCTGCTGGCCAGCATTTGCCGTGTATGCGGAACGCACGAGAGACGCAAATCTCTGACTAACAAGTCGTGGCTCCTTGACGTTGAGCTCGGCGCCGATAAGGTACAAACGACCCTCCTCTATCGTCCGCTGGGTGCGCCTCTTGCCACGTCCCTCGTTCTTGAGACCTGAAAACACCGCTTGCGGGCAACGCGACAACAAGTCCTTTGGCACGAACTCGACAGTGCAGGCGTTCCGACATATTGTCTTCAACCCGACCATTTCTCTAATGGAACCTTTAGCAGAGGCATATATGTATCCGTCCTATTCGACGCGCCCCCAACTATGTTGGCAAGAAGTAGTAGTTTGAACTTGATGATATGCAGCAATGATCTGTAACGATTGACTGCACTACATGTTGGCAAGTAGTAGTAGTTGTCGCCTCATATCCCCCACATTGTAATGATGGTTGGCAAAAGAAAAAAGTCCTGGAGCTTTGAGCAACGAAAACACCAGAAAACAAAGAATTTAAAAAAAAAGTATTGACGCCAGCTGCCATCTTAGCTACCAGAACGAGGAAGACTAAGACCAAGATGCGAACCTTGTCAGCTGTAAATACATGCTATTTACAGGCAGTACGTCACGCGATTGCTGCCACCGTGATCGTAGACGAAAATGCAACACACTGGTAATTTACGACAACGAGCTGTACCAGATGTAAGAACACGAACGGTAACTGAAACGATATGGCTGGCATTGCCCCTGTGGCAAACACGGTACAAGAATGCCTGAACACCCACTGTGCCCCACCGGATACATGCAGATGCGAATGCGGAGCCTCCAATAAAGCAACCGTGCAACACGGCATCAGCAGGATACAAGGAAGTCTCGTTCTGCGCATAACACGTAACCAACACACGAGGGAGACCCGCCAAGCGGTTGCAGCTGACCAGACGCTGCAGGTGCCAGACCGAGCAGAACCTCTGAAGCTCAGAGCTGTCGTTCCCCACGCAGGACGAGACAATGCGGGACGTCATTACAGTGCACATGCAGAACGATACCCCGTACAACGACGCAAGATGGACGCACTTCGACAACGCCAACGTCGCGCATTCGGCCAACCGTGGCTACACAGAACAAAGCACAAATGCACTCTTCTACACGATTGACCCAACGGAACCTGCACGCGAACCGATATCCTGCCACAACAACACCCGTCACACATCAGACCACCACATACCGAGAACTAAACAGAACAAAGCAGCTCTCAAGCCGATACAGACGCCCCACCATCCGACAACAGCACCGACACCGTCACACCAACCCAACAAATTCTTGTAAAAATGTGCGGCCTTTGAGCCTACCCCGGACGACTACATACGCCTAAGCTGCATGGCAATCCCTGCTCAACATGGGTCAATGGAGGAATATTGAAGAGACTTTTAGACTGGAGTGGCTGACCCAAAAAGGTACTATGTGCGGGCTCTGATCGTCTTCGAACAGAGAAACAAGGTTTTTAGAGTTAAAGTTGTTAGTGGACGGGGCAGCAAGTCTTGACTCTCTTATCTCTTATTTAATGAAGACCCAGGGCCACATCATGTTACTCCCGCAACTGATGCAAACCCGGACTTGGCCCCTTGGACATTGGTGTTCACACCGGCAAACACGAACACTAAAACAGCAACCAAACCACACGACACCAGAGAGCATCGACAACCAGGCAAAAAAAAAGGGGGGAGTCCTGCCGCTGTCACTTGCGCTCATGCAAAACGGATTCTGCGGGGAGTGCATTGCAAGAAATGTCAAAGTCGAGTTCTATCTTCAGAACGTTCTACTTCTCAACTTTTCCCGCCCGTGCTCCCAGCCTGGCGGTACCAGGGTCATTGCGTGCGGAGGAACCAAGACGTTCCGTAAGGAAGCATCACGCCGCCACACGAGGAGACAGTGTGCGGTACCAGGGTCAGCAGCCAGGATTACGTGCGGAGGAACCAAGACGTTCCGTAAGGAAGCATCACGCCGTCACACGAGGAGATGGTGTGCGGTACCAGGGTCAGCAGCCAGGACTACGTGCGGAGGAACCAAGACGTTCCGTAAGGAAGCATCACGCCGCCACACGAGGAGACAGTGTGCGGTACCAGGGTCAGCAGCCAGGATTACGTGCGGAGGAACCAAGACGTTCCGTAAGGAAGCATCACGCCGCCACACGAGGAGATGGTGTGCGGTACCGGGGTTAGCAGCCAGGATTACGTGCGAGATCTCAAAGACATCCAAAACTCCTGCGGAAAGAACATCCAGTGCCGCGCGCGTTGAGGAAGCACGAGTTCAAGCCACGAGGACGCACAAGAGCAGTTGCCGGCAAGTTTCTTCGCGTTTGGTCTGATTTCAACTCTGAGAACCCATTTTGCGGTGGTGAGGTGGCTCAGCACAAAGGAGTGCTGCCGAAGTGGTGAAATGGCTTACCGGCCTGAACCGACCCCTTAACAGCCTAAAAGCCGGTAGGCCGGCCTCCTGTGAAACCCTGCCGACCGGTGACTGCACTGGACACAGTCGAAAGGCCTGGGAATGCAAAGGGAGGAACTGTGTGTTGGGATAGTTCCGCCACTGGCTGGTGTGACCCTTTTTGCACCCCAGCTGGAAAACTGCAAGGGGTCACAGGACCCGTGTAAATTTCGGAGTGTAGCTGTACCAGTAGTAGTAGTAGGTTGAACTTGTTATGCGGCGACAATCTGTGACGATAGACTGCACAAGCCGCTACAGACTACCTCTTTGCACGCGTCGTGTCATGCTTCGGTCGCTTGTTGCCCCGCGTACTGTTTGTCTCCGGTGCGCGCTTCACGCCCGATGTGCAGTTTGATGACGAGGAATCAGATGATTCGGCGCACTTCCTTTTCTCCCTCGCAGGTTGTTTCCGCGGCCGAGATCTCGACTCCTTAGCCTGCTCGTCTTCGCGGCTCCGCTTCGGTTAGGTTTGTGGGCTGTCCACTTTTAGCGTTTATTGCTTTTGTTAGAAGTAGTGTCGTCCTAATCCGGGAACAAGTCAGGGAGAAGCAACCTTTACAAACAAACGAGTGACTTAAGGTGGCCGCTTGAGCGGCGCCAATCCGAGCGCACACAGCAGCAGTGACGCGCGACTAGAGAGGGGCCTGCTCCAGGGCTCTTCTCTGAGCGTTTTACTTATTGTTCTTAAACTTGCAAGCCTTCTAGGAAGAAGGAGGCGTCATCATACCCTGGAAGGGCTTGACCGACGAGTTGGTCAAGAAGCTGGGAATGGCAGAGATTCGTCGGCTTGGTCAGGAACTTACCACAGGAGAGGAACCGGGACGTTCCGTAGGGAAGACTCATCATGCCACCACACGAAGAGACAGTGTGCGGTACCAGGGTCAGCAGCCAGGATTACGTGCGGAGGAACCGGGACGTTTCGAAAGGAAGACTCAACAAGCCACCACACAGACAGTTTGCGGTACCAGGGTCAGCAGCCAGGATTACGTGCGGAGGAACCGGGACGTTTCGAAAGGAAGACTCAACAAGCCACCACACAGACAGTTTGCGGTACCAGGGTCAGCAGCCAGGAATACATGCGGGGGAACCAGTTCAGAAGGCTTGGGGCTGCATCAAGACCTGTGCTCTATGGACGGTGGTAATGGTACCTTGCAAGGAATTCATAGGGACGAAGGCGAGTGCAGCTCTTTGGCTGAGATCTGTCTGGCCTGATCACTGACGGGCAGCTCGCTTTGGCTGAGATCCGCTGTGCCACGTGCACTGCAAGGCGTGCAGCTCGCCTGGCTGGGATCCTCCTGGCCTGATCACTGACGTGCAGCTCGCTTTGGCCGAGATCTGCCGTGCCACGTGCACTGCACGGCGTGCAGCTCGCCTGGCTGGGATCCGTCGGACCTGATCACTGACGGGCAGCTCGCTTTGGCTGAGACCCGCCGTGCCACGTGCACTGCAAGGCGTGCAGCTCGTCTGGCTGAGATCCGCCTGGCCTGATCACTGACGTGCAGCTCGAGATCTGCCGTGCCACTGATGTGCACTGCATGGCGTGCAGCTCACCTGGCTAAGATCCGTCTGATCTGATCACTGATGGGCAGCTTGCTTTGGAGATCTGCGTGCTTTGGCTGAAACCCTGCAACGCGTGCAGCTCGCCTGGCTGCGATCCGCCTGCCTGATCACTGACGTGCACCTCGCTTTGGCTGAGATCTGCCGTGCCACGTCACTGCACGGCGTGCAGCAGTGCAGCTCACCTGGCTAAGATCCGTCTCGCCGTGCCACATGCACGGCGTGCAGGTCACCTGGCTAAGACCCGTCTCGCCGTGCCACATGCACGGCGTGCAGCTCACCTGGCTAAGACCCGTCTCGCCGTGCCACATGCACGGCGTGCAGCTCACCTGGCTAAGACCCGCATGCACGGCGTGCAGCTCACCTGGCTAAGACCCGCATGCACGGCGTGCAGCTCACCTGGCTAAGACCCGCATGCACGGCGTGCAGCTCACCTGGCTAAGACCCGTCTCGCCGTACGGCGTGCAGGTCACCTGGCTAAGAGCCGTCTCGCTGTGCCACATGCACGGCGTGCAGCTCACCTGGCTAAGACCCGTCTCGCCGTGCCACATGCACGGCGTGCAGCTCACCTGGCTAAGACCCGCATGCACGGCGTGCAGCTCACCTGGCTAAGACCCGCATGCACGGCGTGCAGCTCACCTGGCTAAGACCCGCATGCACGGCGTGCAGCTCGCCTGGCTAAGACCCGTCTCGCCGTGCCACATGCACGGCGTGCAGCTCGCCTGGCTAAGATCCGTCTGACCTGATCACTGATGGGCAGCTTGCTTTGGAGATCTGCGTGCTTTGGCTGAAACCCTGCAACGCGTGCAGCTCGCCTGGCTGCGATCCGCCTGCCTGATCACTGACGTGCACCTCGCTTTGGCTGAGATCTGCCGTGCCACGTCACTGCACGGCGTGCAGCAGTGCAGCTCACCTGGCTAAGATCCGTCTCGCCGTGCCACATGCACGGCGTGCAGGTCTCCTGGCTAAGACCCGTCTCGCCGTACGGCGTGCAGGTCACCTGGCTAAGACCCGTCTCGCCGTGCCACATGCACGGCGTGCAGCTCACCTGGCTAAGACCCGCATGCACGGCGTGCAGCTCACCTGGCTAAGACCCGCATGCACGGCGTGCAGCTCACCTGGCTAAGACCCGTCTCGCCGTGCCACATGCACGGCGTGCAGCTCGCCTGGCTGCGATCCGCCTGCCTGATCACTGACGTGCACCTCGCTTTGGCTGAGATCTGCCGTGCCACGTCACTGCACGGCGTGCAGCTGTGCAGCTCACCTGGCTAAGATCCGTCTCGCCGTGCCACATGCACGGCGTGCAGCTCACCTGGCTAAGATCCGTCTCGCCGTGCCACATGCACGGCGTGCAGCTCACCTGGCTAAGACCCGTCTCGCCGTGCCACATGCACGGCGTGCAGGTCACCTGGCTAAGACCCGTCTCGCCGTGCCACATGCACGGCGTGCAGCTCACCTGGCTAAGACCCGTCTCGCCGTGCCACATGCACGGCGTGCAGGTCACCTGGCTAAGACCCGTCTCGTCGTGCCACATGCACGGCGTGCAGCTCACCTGGCTAAGACCCGTCTCGCCGTGCCACATGCACGGCGTGCAGGTCACCTGGCTAAGACCCGTCTCGCCGTGCCACATGCACGGCGTGCAGCTCACCTGGCTAAGACCCGTCTCGCCGTGCCACATGCACGGCGTGCAGCTCACCTGGCTAAGACCCGTCTCGCCGTGCCTTATGCACGGCGTGCAGCTCACCTGGCTAAGACCCGTCTCGTCGTGCCACATGCACGGCGTGCAGCTCACCTGGCTAAGACCCGTCTCGCCGTGCCACATGCACGGCGTGCAGCTCACCTGGCTAAGACCCGTCTCGTCGTGCCACATGCACGGCGTGCAGGTCACCTGGCTAAGACCCGTCTCGCCGTGCCACATGCACGGCGTGCAGCTCACCTGGCTAAGACCCGTCTCGCCGTGCCACATGCACGGCGTGCAGCTCACCTGGCTAAGACCCGTCTCGTCGTGCCACATGCACGGCGTGCAGCTCACCTGGCTAAGACCCGTCTCGCCGTGCCACATGCACGGCGTGCAGGTCACCTGGCTAAGACCCGTCTCGCCGTGCCACATGCACGGCGTGCAGCTCACCTGGCTAAGACCCGTCTCGCCGTGCCTTATGCACGGCGTGCAGCTCACCTGGCTAAGACCCGTCTCGTCGTGCCACATGCACGGCGTGCAGCTCACCTGGCTAAGACCCGTCTCGCCGTGCCACATGCACGGCGTGCAGCTCACCTGGCTAAGACCCGTCTCGTCGTGCCACATGCACGGCGTGCAGGTCACCTGGCTAAGACCCGTCTCGCCGTGCCACATGCACGGCGTGCAGCTCACCTGGCTAAGACCCGTCTCGCCGTGCCACATGCACGGCGTGCAGGTCACCTGGCTAAGACCCGTCTCGCCGTGCCACATGCACGGCGTGCAGCTCACCTGGCTAAGACCCGTCTCGTCGTGCCACATGCACGGCGTGCAGGTCACCTGGCTAAGACCCGTCTCGCCGTGCCACATGCACGGCGTGCAGCTCACCTGGCTAAGACCCGTCTCGCCGTGCCACATGCACGGCGTGCAGCTCACCTGGCTAAGACCCGTCTCGCCGTGCCACATGCACGGCGTGCAGCTCGCCTGGCTAAGATCCGTCTGACCTGATCACTGATGGGCAGCTCGCTTTGGCTGAGATCCGCCGTGCCACGTGCACCGGCGTGCAGCTCGCCTGGAGTCGATTCAACACAGGAACACACTTCGCGCATTGCGGCCTTCGACCCCCTAGTGGGAGTTTGCGGAAAACAAAACGGACGGGGTACAAGGCAAACGATGCTCACGAGCGGCCGAGAGAGGTAGGAAAAGCAAACTGATGCAGGTACTTTTTCTTCTGTCTTGAATGAGAGAGTGGGGTGCCGGGCGTTGTGCGGTGAGCTTCGAAGTGATATGCTTGTTGTCCGTCCGTGTGTGGGGCAAGCGCATGAGGTGCTTTCGAGTGTGAGCGCGATGAGGAAAAGGGACTGCATACACATAAGTGTAAAGGTGCAGGCACAGCCAGCGCAGCATATCACGGGGAACGCTCGCCTAGCAACTACACGGCGGAGCATGGGAACATTTCACCATCGCCAAACAGGGTAGAGTCTCTACTTTTTCTTTATCGCGCACGGTGGGGGGAACTGGCGCCTTCGCCATAAATGCGAGGGGTGCTGGAAGATAGCCTTATAGCACACAAATGCGGTGCACATCGGCCAACCGCGGCAGCCTTCGCTCGAAGAGTTTCTTCTTCTTTTTTTTTTCTTGATCGTTGATTGTCGCCGGGACGCAACGCGTTGGAAACGTTTTGCGTTCTAGCAGTGTCGGGACCTTACCGATCCCGAAAGCTCAAAGAAAGAGGTGCGCACGGTTGCCCTTGCTTTGTTCACTTTCAAGAGAAAAGAGGAGACGCGTAGTTTGTTGAGAGTTCCGGTTTGGGCCACGCTACGTCTATAGATAGTCATAGAATTAGACAGGTAGACAGGGGGTCTTTCTTGCGGCACTACGTGCAGGGCCTTAGCTTCGTGATACGGATGATTCCGACAGGATCATCATTCCGTCCGAGGGGGAAGAAAAAGACAGGCGCTTCGTTTTGTTTGTGCGTGCCCGGTTGATCGTTTTCCCCCTTGTATGTTACCCTGCGTCATATTCAGGTAAGGAATGCTGATCAACCACCAAAACACGCTGCCTACGTATTTTTAGCATGCACAATACATTGAAGGGCAACCCGCAAGGTTGTTGGCACCAAAAAGAGAAAATGTCAAAGTGGGTTCCAAAAAAGGTGAAGCACGACAAAGCGGGTGTGAAGCTGTCGCGAGTCTGCTCTGTCGTCTCACCAAACATATCGGGGGTCCAGGGTAGGACTACACGGCGGACTCCTCCACCGGATGGGGGAGTGTTTGTGCGGTCGTTGGTGCGGTCGGGGTTTCCCCTTATATTTTTGCATTTCCACCAGCAATACGGGTGTGGCACACCGTTCGTTCACGTCCGCAATGCGGGGGACTATTACACCCGCAATGCAGAGCGGCACTTTCGCATTTTGGTGCAAAATACAGGCGAATTCGTGTTGATTTTGCGTGAAATCACTCGTTTTCACTCCCGCATTTCCGTCCCCAACCGGTGGGGGAGTCCGCCGCACTGTAGATGATCAGTTTCTTGGCTTCTCTCTTGTTCACTTTGAGACGTGGCCGCCACTCTCCGCCTGCCTCCGTTCAGCTTCTGTCTTGGCGTTCCTTCACGTTAACGCGAGAAAAAGGAACTGCGTCCAGGTACTGGGAGAGAACAGTGAGAGCAGTGAGCGAGAGTCGCCTGGCAACGACGCGCCCACCTCTGATACCCTGTGCTAGGGAAGCAAACAAGACGGAACCCTGATGACCCCTAGAAAGCTACTAATATTGTGTTGAGATTTGCCGTGCCACGATGCCATTTTTTGGTGATCGTAACAACGGTGCGAATTCACTTTAGATTCACACAGCTACAGCAGCCTCTTTCTCCGGAGGAAAAATACTTGAAAGGATGCAAACGATGCCCCTCCCTGGACATTTCGCTCGAGGTGGTCCAAACTCAGGGGACTTTGGGAACCCGGTTTCCCGGTTTCAGAGACCGAGTTTTTCCGGTTTCGGTTTTTCAAAAAAAAATAATAACAAATTATGATTTCAAGTGGCCCGCTGCACTGTACAGAATTGCAGTTACAGGGCGCGTCACGGTGTGTCACTGCTTTTCGAAGCTTTTCACTTACCATCTCAGTAGTTTGATAGACATGCACACCACCACCGCAAGCTTATCTCACCACCCCCCTCCGTCCCCTTGTTTGCGTGCGCGGGGCGACGGTTCCAGGCACCCAGACACCCACAGGCACCGCAGAGCCCCAAAACCGGAGTTTTGGCTGAAACCGGCTTTTTGGCGCGGTCAGACAAAGAGCTAAAAAGTCCCCAGTCCAAACTGGAAGTCTTCAAGAATAAAACAGAAACGTTTTCGCAGTTCCGTAGAACGCGAACGAAGAAAGGCCACTAGCGTGCTTTTACCCGAGAGGCGGTTCTCTCGAGGCTGCCCACGTGATCGCCGTTGGAGAGGGGGAAAGAGCACTTGCACCAAAGTGAACACAGCTAAATTACGAACTCTCCAAAGCAACCGCAACTGAAGAGGTTGAGGGCAGAAGTCAGATAGGACCGAAGTTTCGCCGCTTGAGTGGGGGGCGGAGCTGACCGGAGTCGTTGACACAAAGACAGTAACCCCCGGCTCTTGCTACCAACACTCGGGGCGGCAAAGTCGACGACAAGCATGTACACAGGCATCTCCCGTCGGTGGTGCATTCGGGCGTGCACCTTAAACCGTTTACCTGTCGCTTCCATTGCACGATCGCCAGGACAACTGCGGACGATCTTGGCAAGTGTGGCCACTTCTACGCCGGCAGCAAAGCCAGCAAAGCCCGGAAGGAACCCCGCCGGAAGATCGTCGAAGCCTGCCGGGAAGTCAGGCTCGGGAAGAACGACAAGGTCGTAGTAGTAGTAGGAATATGTGTCGTCTGCCGAAGCAGCCGGAGACAGCAGGCGCAGGGGGCAGGTCTTGCTTTACAGTTCTCTTCTTCATGGAGACCCGCCCCCGGCAATCCCGACTGTCCAATCACTGTCGAGAAAGGTTTGTGCCCTATAGTGATGAGGTGGTTGACCAGGCCCCCAGAGGCGAAGGAGGTCGGTACTATAGCGGGACTAATTCCGTGCGCCTGTGTCGTCGACTTTGCCATTTCGCGCATTTTCACGTGTTGGATTGGTAGACTTGGTCTCTGGTCTGAGCGAGTGCGCCCAAGCCCAGGCCACTTCTCGCGTCATTGAGACGAAGGAGGCCGGTCCTTTAGAGTCGTCGGTTGACCGCCGAGGCCTCGCATTGCTGGAGACAATTCAGGGCACTGGGCAGAAGTCACATTCCACTCGCCACCGCTGTGATGAAGCGAAATGCTGTGGTTTAATTAACCAGTTGGATTCATTGAGACGAAGAAGGCCGGTACTTTAGAGTCGCCGGTTGACCGCCGAGGCCTCGCGTTGCAGGAGACGATGTGCCCGAGTGCGGGAGGAATGCGGGACTAATCTCGTAGCTGCTGTGCACCTGTGTCGTCGACTTTAGGGGCTATAGAGGTAGGCATGGTGATACGTATCCACACACGCTGTGGTGGTGGTGATACGGTGCCTGCCTACTGTCCAGGATGACCTCGAGGTCCTCGTCACGAGCTCGTGGATGCAATCCTCAGCTACTCGTGGACCATACGAGGTGTGGTAGTGGTATGTGGTAGATGCCATTTCGCGCATATCACGTGCGCTGGTGACTAGGCTTCTGGTCTGAGCGAGTGCGGCCAAGCCCAGGCCACTTCTCGCGTCATTGAGACGAAGGGGGTCGGTACTTTAGAGTCTCCGATTGACCGCCGAGGCTTGAGGCGGAGGGGTATGGGAAGGAAAGGAAGGGAGGTGCTGCGCCACGCCGGGTGAATTGATTCAATCCGTCGCAAGCGAGTGTATCCGGTTCCCTAAATCGTTTAGAGCTTTGAGGGGGGGGAGGTGATGGGCCGGTCTGCTGCGGCGTGGGAAGCCGGGGAGTTTCGACGCGAAGGTCTCAGTGCCGATGCAGCAGTGCTGGCGGGCCCGCAAAGAGTGCAAATCGAAGCAAGCGGCCCGGTCGCAGGCGCCGACGGACAGTTTGATGATGATGATGGCGGCACCGCCCGGGTGTGCGGCAGTCACTCAACATTCCCTTGCGACACCGATATCTGCTACGAAGACGCGTTTTTACTTTCGGTTTCTTCTTTGCAGTTTCTCGCCAGACAATACGGAGAGCAGAAGCTGCGGCCGTTGGGTACTGCGAGAAGCGGCACGTCAAGAGGCCGCGCGGGGCTGCTCAGCCGCGCGAGACGACGCGACAGTGCCTATGCAGTACTGATCCCACTGCTGGCGGGCCCGCACGGAGTGCGAATCGAAGCAAGCGGCCCGGTCGCAGGCTCCGGCGGACAGTTTGATGATGATGATGGCGCCACCGCCCGGGTGTGCGGCAGTCACTCAACATTCCCTTGCGACACCGATATCTGCTACGAAGACGCGTTTTTACTTTCGGTTTCTTCTTTGCAGTTTCTCGCCAGACAATACGGAGAGCAGAAGCTGCGGCCGTTGGGTACTGCGAGAAGCGGCACGTCAAGAGGCCGCGCGGGGCTGCTCAGCCGCGCGAGACGGCGCGACAGTGCCTATGCAGTACTGATCCCACTGCTGGCGGGCCCGCTCGGAGTGCGAATCGAAGCAAGCGGCCCGGTCGCAGGCTCCGGCGGACAGTTTGATGATGGCGGCACCGCCTGGGTGCGAGTTCGCCCGCAAGTACGCTCCCGCGTTGTACACTTTCCCGTGGGACACGACCCAGCAGTCGCGCCTGTCGCCCGTGTGGTAAGCCACCTCCTGCAGGTCATACTCGGCATCGGTCCAGCACATGCACGGAATCGACAGGGCCCACGCGCACCACACCTTCGCGGACACCGCCGCGTTCATCAGCTTGTCGCCGGACTTCCTCACCTTCGGGCTCTTGCAGATCGGCGCGAGGCGCAAGTGGCACCGTCTCGACATCGCCGGGTTTTCTCCCCCCTTCGATTCGCTTCCTTTGAAGCAAGTGTTCCTCTGAAAGTCGAAGAAAGCTGAGGTTTTGGACCAAAGAAAGTTGTGTTGTTTCGAAAGGTGCGAAAAGCTACGTACGAAAAGTGGACCAAGCGATGAGTGAGGAGCAGAATTGGTCCCTCCCCACCGAGCGTATTCCTGTGGAGTCTCAAAGCGGATTGCGGGAGTAGCAGAGCACTTTGTTTTTTGCGACTGCGTGCAGGACAAGTCTGTTGCGAAGCTCCGCGAAGGTCCGAGTCTGCGCCTGCGGCAAGCAATTCCGCACTCAAGGGCTTAAGCTGTTTGTTGACACACCTTTTGGCCGTATGTCTCCTCAGAAATTGGAAAGTGGGGCGCGTGTGGTGTTGACGGAGACTGAAGACGACGGTTCTGAAGATGAAGAAGAGGAAGAGGAGGAGGAAGAGAAAGAGATGGAAGAGGTTAGCAGTTCCGACGACCAAGAGTGTCCCCCTCTGCAAACAGAAGCTGGGTACAGCAGCCTTTGCAGCCCACCTCGATGCGCGTCACCGAGTGCTGGTGAAATGCATCTGCAAGATGAAGTGCCCAAAATGTAGTGCCACCATCAGTGCCAACGGTCTATCTCAGCACATGCACCGCAAGCATCCCGCCTTCTTCAACGAAACGTTCAGATGCAGGCTGTGCTTCGTACGCGTGCAGAACAAGACACAATGGCATGCACACATTAAACAGCACAAATGATACTGCTAGGATGCGAAGTTAACCCCCTCTGAGGATTCCGCGCCACTTTCCCTTCTTCTGTGATTGGCGGTGGTGTCGTTGGCGGCTTCTTTCTTTCGGATTCAAACACATCCGCTTCGTTCTTGCTTGTGCTGCCCATCCCAACCTCTAGCTTTTGTGCCCCCAGGCGCCACCATTAGGCGCCACGATGAATGTGTGGCAAAAAATCATGAACGGTCACACGGAGACCCTAAACCCCCGGAATTTCAAGCGATCTTCAACTCTAAAAACCCCGAAGATCGTTTGTAGAGGTTCCCGTTTCTGCAGAAAGGTGAAGCCTGTAGCAGGCCAAACGCAAAACAGTGACAGGGAGCCCTGGCTTAGCAAGACTCTAAGGGAGACAACGTAAGGGAACTTTAGGTGGTACTCAACCGCTCTCAAACCGAGAAGTACCCGCTTTTCCGCAAGGACACTCCCGCATTGCAGACGCAAGGACATCTGCAGCCCCGCTTGAACACTTGGCCCAGTTGTCAGAGCAACTCGAGTGCAGGAAGTCGGGTGGGCGGTATCTCATTCGCTCGGGGGACAAATGTGGCCCCGGTCCCTTCGGACCCCTTTTCGAAGTATCTTGGTGCTCTTCTCCATTGTGGCTGGACCACAACCAGAGTCTTCTCGCTGCGAGCTGCTGGGTGGATGCAGCAGGTCGTGCCAGACCGCAGACAAAGTCTTGGAACTTTTCTGGGCTATGCTCAAGCTGCTGCAATAAACAAAAGTGAAGCGGCAACTCCCCAGGTGCCCATTTGTTGAGCTCACTACAGGTTGGCTTACAGAGCACGGCGTATGATGCGGAAGTGCCTCACTTTCCTTGTATTTTGCCTATAAATGCGGGAGTGGCACTCCCGCAATGCGGGAGTGACCCCCATCACGCAAACGGCCGCACAAACACTCCCCCATCCGGCGGGGGAGTCCGCCGTGCAAGCTCGTTTCCCCGGGTTAAGGCAGTCACTCAACATTCCCTTGCGCTAGTGATATCAGTTACAAAGACGTGTTCTTACTTCACCCTTTCTTCTAGGCAGTTCTCGTCAGACATACGAAGAGCAGAGACTCCCAACTTCAACAGAAGGCGATATGTTGCGGTATGCCCGTCTGGACGGGAGGGATGGACCTCAGCTGTACGGCAACCCGCTTTTTACAACTGCCAAACTGACCGATACGACCGCAGAAACGGAAGGGTGCGAAGAGGAACACTGCGAATTGCGCAAACTGCGTATTTCCTTCTTATTTTCCTTCTTTTTTTTTTTTTGCCCCTCTCTTTTTTTTCTTTTTCCTTTCTTTCTTTCGCTTTCGTTCTTTCTTTTTTTTCGGCTCTCGCTGTGACGGAGCCGCCTCACGTTTTTTTTTCCTTCCCTGCGGAAGGGTGCCATCCTTCTTGCGTTTGCCTGACCGGAAGAAAAGCTCCAGAGTTCGGGAAGGGCCCGAAACAACAGAAAGCCCTTGGACCTTGCGCCCCCTTGCTTTCCTTCCCCTCTCCCCCCCCCATCTGAGACGGTCCATCCCCTCTTGATAGACCGTGATAGACACCGGGCAATTCGATGCAGCTCCAGGGACTAGGGATGGACCTGATGAACAGCGGCAGGCACTTCGACGCAGTTTCAAGAGACAGGGACGGACCGGCTCACCATCCCTGAGATGCGCAGGGCGGCAAGCAGGGAAGTACGAAGAAGACAGACTACACGGTGAGCTCCAGCAATTTTGCTCGAGCTAAAGTCCGGCCTCAAGTGCGGGTGACCACACCCGGAAATAGGGCGGAAATAGGGTGTGGAATAGGGTGTGCACACCCGGAAATAGGGTGTGCACACTCTATTGCACGGTGAGCTCCAGCAATTTTGCTCGAGCTAAAGTCCTGCCTCAAGTGCGGGTGACCACACCCGGAAATAGGGTGTGCACACCCGGAAATAGGGTGTGGAATAGGGTGTGCACACCCGGAAATAGGGTGTGAAATAGGGTGTGCACACCCGGAAATAGGGTGTGCACACTCTATTGCACGGTGAGCTCCAGCAATTTTGCTCGAGCTAAAGTCCTGCCTCAAGTGCGGGTGACCACACCCGGAAATAGGGTGTGCACACCCGGAAATAGGGTGTGAAATAGGGTGTGCACACCCGGAAATAGGGTGTTAAATAGGGTGTGCACACCGGGAAATAGGGTGTGCACACCGGGAAATAGGGTGTGCACACCCGGAAATAGGGTGTGCACATCCTATTGCACACCCTATTTCCGGGTGTGGCACACACCCTATTTACGGGTGTGGCACACACCCTATTTACGGGTGTGGCACACACCCTATTTACGGGTGTGGCACACACGGTGTGGCACACACCCTATTTCCGGGGTGTACGCACCCTATTTCACACCCTATTTCCGGGTGTGGCACACCCGCTTTTGGAGAGTCTGGTTTCACCCGAGCAAAAGTTGCTGGAGTTCACCGTGTAAAGGGGGCAGAACGGGGGGTATTTTGGGTGGTACACTACACTGGAGGGGAGGGGGGCGGGGGCGGTGGGAGAAGGGAGTGTCGAGGAGTCGGATGGGCAGTTTTGGCCGGCGGGTACGGGTTGGAAAGTGACACGCGTACTATGCACCCAGCCGTCAAATACTGCGAGAAGCACCGGATGACGAGCTGCGCGACGTGCATGACACGTTGGCAAGTGATGTCCAGGGCCATGCGTAGAGGCTGTGCGCAAACACGCGCCGGCCGGCAATGAACTTTGCAGAAACCCAGCTGTTGCTCCCATTTCCAAAAGCAGCAGACAGCGGCTGTCAAGCAGTACACGCCTGATCCTCACTTTGTCAAGTGATGTCCAGTGCCATGCTGCCGAAACCCAGCAGCTGCTCCGTCTGGTCGCAGAGTGCCGCACCACGGATGCCTCGACCACGACATGCCGGACCTGCGCACGCCCGGTTGGACACACGGGATCTGGACGTGAATTTGAAAGTTGTCGTTCGCCGAAGCTAGTCGTGGCCCGATAAATCCGATGTGCCCTGAGTAACTCACGCATTCCTCTAGACTGGGTTCTGGCTTAGAGGCCCATCCAGTGGTAGCATCACGGCACTGTCCGATCGAACAACCGTAGATACCAGGGACTAGAAACGGGAGTTCCTCTCGTACTACCCCGTATTGCTGTCGACAGTGCTGCAAATGACATACCACATGCTCGAAAGACATGGAGGGAATGCAAATGAATCGGTCATGTGCCAATGAAAATGCAAAAGTCAAGACCGTTCCTCTCCCATGGACTCGTTCCAGATCCTGTAATCCTGTAATCCTGGTATGCGACCTTCGTGGGAGTGTTGCTGCTTCGCCACTTTGTTGTAGACCCCACTTGTGGGCCTTGCGGGTCTTCTAGCCTCCGTGTCACTGGCCTTGCAAGCACAACAAAGGTTTTCACCAGAAACTCCTGTGGTTAAAAATCTTTTTTAACCGGCCTGTTTTGAGGATAATTTTTTTTGTTTGGGCACTGGAGAATCTTTTTTTTTTAACCATGCAGGATAATCCCTGCCGGAGCCCGCTTTCACGCGTAGCCGGCGGCTGGCCTTTGATACGCATAACACGGCTCAAAGGCTGCGATGATACTGCCACGAGGCCCCGACAGGGCTTTCTTTATTTTGCTTGACGCTGATACAATCGTTCGGATGTTGGACGCTGCGCCTAAACGAGCGGTGGCGTTGCCGAGGGATGAGATGCCCGGGCGGACAACGAGAAGTGCCCTCGGACGTGGAAAGAGACGAATGGCACACCGGAGAACCTCTTTACACACGCAAACAAAGAAGAAACCTGAACTCGCTTCCTTTGGGGGGATGGGAAGGGGTGCAAGAACGTGCTTGGCGCGGATATGTGCTCAACTGGTCCTGTCTGAGCCGTGTTTCGGCTTTGAGCCACGACATATAAGGCGGACCATCATCAGCACGGAACCTGAGTGCCTGCAGACAGGACAGCGGTGTGAGTCTGGTTTGTCAGGCGGCTGTTCGTAGCTCGTCACAGCCAGGACCACCCGTGTTACCAGGACACAGGCGAATCCGTCACGGGGAGGAGGCCCCTGCAACCGTGTCTGAGCAATCAGATATAAAACTCAGGGCTCCCGCCCTGATTGTGACTGCTTTGGGGGAATGGGGAGTGGGGGTCGTTGCGAAGACGTGCTTGGAACGGGCGGAAGCTCGACACCCGCTCTGGTCCTGTTCGGCGCCGTGCTTCGCGGGGTTCGGTCCTGCAAGCCACGGACACAGAAGGCGGGCCGTCATCGTCGCGAAACGTGAATGGACTGCTCAGAAACGCGGTACTGTGCTGTCAACAGCTGGAAAAGGCTGCTAAGTCATGTTCTCGCAAGAAAGTTGAAGTATGGCTAAAGATAAAGTGGTGTCACCTGAGGGGGTAATCTCAGGGCTGCCCACGTGATAAGCCGTTAAGCATTGAGTTCTTTTTAAGTACATGAACCACATGGATTAGCATGCACTACCGTTAAGCAGCGGCTGCCGGCTTATCCCGTGACCCAAGGTCACATGGTTAGGTTCGATGTTGACTACGTACCTTTGCTCTGTGCATGATGAAAACCGTCACAGGTTGGAGAATGTACGCGAGCAGTCTCGCAATCGAAGCTTGGACGGACCAAGTAAGTCCAGACGTCTCGAACAGAAATCCCCAGTGAAGGAGATTGATTGAGACTTGAACGCATCCTGAGCGCTTACCACGCATTGGCCTCAAATGTGCAAGGCGACCAACCAGGATCCAACTCCTCTACGCGCTGCACAGGAAGTCGACAAGAGAGACGCATTGTCGCGGCATTCTGAAGACCGCGAAACCTGCAGGCGCGCTACAAAATGTTTCCTCAGACGAGGCGGCGTGTTCTTATTCTGCATGCCATGTGTTGGACATGAGTGACGACATCATTTCCGCACGGACTTCGGAGCACGGAACGTCGGTCCCACGGGTCCGGATCCCCTGGGCTGGACGGTGTGGACGAGGCGGCCCCCGATATTCGACAGGCGCGACCTGTGCCCCATTGCTAAGTCAAGCTCGGGGTCGTACACGTCTTCCCTGCTGCCGACTGCCGGTCCGGTCTTCAATTTGGCTTCGAAAGCGGCGAGCTTCTTAACCGCCTGATGTGTGTGTTCAACTTCAGCTGTCAGGCTCATCGAGTCTATCTGCACAGCAGCCACGTTGATGTGCACATGCACAGCACGCACCATGCGGACTTCTTTAGGTGAACAGATTCATGAGCACGCTTCTTGCTAAAATATGGATGCCAAAAGCAACATCCGTGTGGTGTTCTTCCCTTACTTGCCAATGTGAGAATGTAAAGTAGACGCGATACCATGTCCGCTTCCTTCCGTCTCGCTAAGCTCCGCAAGCGAGCCTCCTCCGAGAACCCCGGCGTTGTACTCCGAGACTTTGGTGAAACAGACCGCTGAGCCTGGGAGTGTGGCTGTGGGGTGAGCGTGTTGTGTCGGGTGCCGTTGTTGTTGGTGCTGGTTTTGAGGGATAAGGAAAAGTAGTCTCCGCTGGCCCGGTAGTGTGTGCTACCGCCAACTTCTTTTGAGTACATGAACCACGTTGAGCAGAGGCTGCCGGGTGCGGGGTGTATGGTCAACATCATGCCTCAGAAACAAGTTCCGGAGCTGTTGCGCGCCAGGCAGACATGTTTACATAGTCCAGAAAAAAAACGCGCGGGGTTTGTTCTAGAAAAAGAGCGCGCAAACGTTCGCCCGCTTTCGGATGCGGCATGAAAGATTTACGGTGTGGCGATCGGGCTGAAGTTCGCTGACAAGCTCACAGCAAAGGAACTGGCTGGTGATGGCGTGATTCAGATGAGGACCTACGGGATCTAGGATTGGGAGTCTCGCCTGGAAAGGTCTGGCGCTGGGTGTCGGTGGAGGCTGACCTTGGGGGTCTGGGAGCGGAAGACTGCCCCTTAAAGGCCTCGCCTTTAGCAGTTGGGGCCCTCGAACGTCTCACCTTTAGATGTCTGGGTCCTTCGGGGCGAGGAGGGGAAGGCTGTCGCTTCGGATGTAGCCATTGAAGTCTGGTACTTAAAGATCTCACGTTTGGAACTGTGGCCCTTGAGGAGCTGGCAATTGGAAAAAGACTGGCCCTCAGGGATAGGGATAGAAGACTGGCTCTTGATAGCCTCACCTGTAAGAAGTCTGGATCTCGGGGCCGCACTGGAAGTCTTTCGCTTAGGGATCTAAAACTGGCCCTCAGAATTCCCACCTGCATAAGTCTGGCCCTTAGGGATCTAGAAATAGAATACTGGCTCAGGCGCCTGGAAGTGGAAGAACGGTCCTTTTTAGTTCAGAAGTGGAAGTTTGTCGCTGAGGGATCTAGAAGTAGAAAAAGACAACTGCCGTAAAAGCCTGTCTGGCCCTTCGGGGCTAGATATAGGAGACCGGTCATGCATGAGTCTGACCCTTGGGGATCTAAAAGAGATGGAAGACTGGCTTTTAAAAAGTCACTTCTCTGGAAGCCAGGCCCTCTGAAAGTGGAAGTCTGATCCTTAGGGAAGACTGGCCCTGAAAAGTGGCTCGTGGGGAATTGTAAAATTAGAAAAAGACGGGCCCTAAGATCGAGACGCGGAAGTCCGTTGTTTGTGCTTGTGCGGGTTGATCGTTTTATCACTTGTATTTACGTGTCATGTTTAGCGTTATTTGTGGATTTTTAGGTAAGGAATTCTGATCATCAACCACCAGGACTGCCTGCGTCTTTCTAGCCTGCACAATACGTTGAAGGGCAACCCCGCAAGATTGTATGTAGGTGGTATGTATACCACCATACTACGTATGTGTGTATACCACATGCTGCTGAGGACCTCGGGATGGGTACACATCCAGTGGTATCCACCCACCGCAGCACCTCCTGAGGAGCAGGTAGCAGACCCCGTAGAACACCACACCACGTATGTAGCACCTTAAGGGGCCATACAGTGGTATATACGGTGGTATGTAGGTACGATTGTTAGCACTAAAAGTTGGGGCGGACCTTCGCGGACGTGAGGACGTCGACGCCCTCGCGGCGGCGGTTCGGCGGGCACGCCGGCAGGAGCGGCTTCGGGGGCTCGCGGATTTCGAAGTCGGAACGCGCGGAGCTGGAGTAGGCGGGCGACGGGCCGGCCGCGCGGCTGTCGTGGGACGCGTGGTGGTGCTGGTGCAGGTGCTGCGGTGGCGGCTGCATGGGCGAGGCAGTCCTGCTCGAAGGGTGCGAGCCGGCGGTTCGGTAGTCGAGCTGGTGCAGGTGGTCCTGCTTCTCCTTGGCCTCGACCGCGGCTTGGTGCAGCAGCTCCTCGACTTTTCCGAGGGCATCTGCACCGCCACTCGGCGAGTTAAGAGCCGGGAAGTCGCGAGACTGCCGCTTCTCACGGGCAGACGCCAGCGGCTGGTCCCCGCCCCTGTCACTCGCGAACCGGGAGTGTCCCTGCTGCTGCTGGCCGCCCGACAGCTTTTTGAGCCGGACCAAGTCGTCGCGCATCGCGTTCAGCTGCTCCTCCCGTATGGTCAGCGTGTTGTGCTTGCGCAGCAGCTCGTCTTCGACGGCGGCCCGCTGCTCCTGGAACTCGGCCTCCGCCCTTCGGAGCTCGTCTTCGCTCTTTACATTGGCCAGGAGCTGCTCGTACTTGGCCGCGGCCTCCTTCCGCATGGCCCTCATCTTGTCGCCGAGGTCGTTCAGCTCCTGCAGGCGGGCGTTGAGCTTTCCCCTGACGACTTCGAGCTCGACGCGGAGGACCTGGTTCTCGTCCCGGAGGGAGTGCACCAGCGTCGCTTGCCCCTCCATGGTCCGGATGACGCCCTCCGAGCGCGAGTGCTTGAGAGACGTCTCCATCAGGTTCTCCTCCAGCTCCTGCACCTGCAGCTCGGACGCGCGGGCGCGGGCTTGCAGTCGCTCGCGCTCCACCCGGGCCTCGGCGGCCTTCTGGTCGCGTTCGACCTTCGTGCGCTCGAGCGCGCTGGCGAGCTCGTCGTTTTCGACGTTCAGCGACGCGTGCCGCATCGTGTGCCGGGTGACTTGCGCCTCGAGCTCGGCCACCGCCGCGCCGTGGCTCTGCTCGGCGGCGGCGAAGCGGTCGGCCTGCGCGAGGATCGCCTGCCGCAGCGCCTGCAGCGCGCCGGCCGTCGGCGACTCGACCAGGGGCAGCGTAAACGGCTTCCCCGTGGCGAGTTCGACCAGCGACCCGAGCTCCGCGGTCGTGTGCCGCTGCCGGTCGGTGTACGCCTGCGTCTGCTCTTCGAGGGCTTCGCCCTTGCGGCGCGACGCCGCGAGCTCTCGGTCCAGGCGGTCGATGGTCGACCGCAGGTCGGACACCTCGCGGCTCATCGCAGAGCAGTCCGCCGTCGCCGACGCGAGCTGCGCATTGATCACGTCCGCGTCGTTTTCGGCGTCCGCGAGTTCCTTCGTCTTCGCGTCCAGCTCGTTCGTGAGGGCGCGCACGTTCGCTTCGAGGATGGACGCTTTTTCGCCGGAGAGCATCCGGTCGGTGTCGACCGCCGCGTTGAGCTGGTCTTCCATGAGGTGCACCTGGTGCGCGTGGAGGGCCTGCTGCTCGGAGAGGCGCATCTGGTGCGACGAGCTGTCGGCGCTGTGCTCGACGACGCGGCGGGTCAAATCCTCCTCGGCGAGCAGCGCGGCCCAGGACGACCGCTCGAACTCAAGCTCCACCGAGCGCAGCGCCTTTTCCCTTGTGGCCAGCGCCCGCCCCGCCCACTGCAGCCGCGCCGCGGGGTCCAAAAACGAGTCGATCTCGTCGGCCCGCCCCATGTCGGTCAGCGCGTCGCGCAGCCGCTGTTCGAGGGCGGCGATCGACTCGTCCTTCCCGCGCACCTCGGCCTGCAGCGAGGCCACCGTCGCTTGCACTGGGTCGCCTTCCGGGGGACCTCCGGTTGACTCCGCCCGCGGCGTGGCGCCTGCCGCCGGGTACAGGGGGCGGGCGTCGCCCAGGACGCTGCGCAGCTGCTCCTCGAGCTCTGCGATTCGCAGGTTCTTCACTTCCACCTCCGCCCGCAGCTGCGCGACGAGCTCGTCCTTGTCCAGATCCGCCGCGGCCGTCTCTGCTCCGGCGGTGTCGGTGTCGGTCTCCTGCGGCGGCGGGGCCTCGCGGTGCTGCCTGCCCTCGAGCTCGGCGATCCGGAGGTTCTTCTCTTCGAGCTCCGCTCGCAGCTGCGCGACGAGCTCGTCTTTTTCCGAGTCCGCCGCTGCACCTGCCTCCGGTTCCGCAGTTTCGGTCTCCGGGGCGCGTAGCTTGCCCTCGAGTTCAGCGATCCGGAGATTCTTTTCCTCGGCTTCTGCTCGCAGTTGCGCGACAAGCGCGCCCTTGTCCAGATCCGCCGCGGCCGTCTCTGCTTCGGTGGTGTCGGTCTCCTGCGGTGGCGGGGGCTCGCGTAGCTTGCCCTCGAGTTCAGCGATCCGGTGGTTCTTTTCTTCGACCTCCGCTCGCAGTTGCGCTGAGTCTTCTGGCTCCGCAGTGTCGGTCTCCCGCGGCTCCGGGGCCTCGCGTAGCTTGCCCTCGAGCTCAATAATCCGGAGATTCCTTTCCTCGACTTCTGCGCGCAGTTGCGCGACGAGCTCGTCTTTTGCCGAGTTAGCCGCCGCACCTGTCTCCGGTTCCGCAGTTTCGGTCTCCTGCGGCTCCGGGGCCTCACGTAGCTTGCCCTCGAGTTCGGCAATCCGGAGATTCTTTTCCTCGACCTCCGCTCGCAGCTGCGCGACGAGCTCGTCTTTTGCCGGGTCTGCCGCCGCCCCTGTCTCCGGCTCCGCGGTGTCGGTCTCCTGCGGCTCCGGAGCCTCGCGCAGCTTGCCCTCAAGCTCAGCGATCCTGCGGTCCTTTTCTTCGACCCCCGCCCGCAGTTCCGCTGCGAACTGGTCGCCGCCCTCGGCCGCCGGCACGCGGCCTCTGCTCAGCTGCCCTTCGAGGTCTGCTATCTTCAAGTTCTTCTCGTGCAGGGCCGCCGCGTTGAGCAGCTGCTCGTCCTTCCGCGCGAGCTCGGCCGTCAGGCTCTGCACCTCGAGCGCCTTGCCGGCCAGCTCTCGGGACACGGAGGCCAGCCTCGTTTCGAGGGCCTCGATCAACGAGTCGGCGAGCCTGTTCTGCCTCTCGTCGCTGGGCCCCCCCCGCGGCGGTGTCGCCGGAGCCGGCGCCGGGCCCGCAGCCTGCTGCTCGTCCCTTTTCCGGGCCTTCTCGGCTTCGCGGTGCCGCTGCTCGCCCTCCACCGCGGCGAGGCGCGCCTGGATGTCGGCCAGCGTGCGCTCGAGGCGGTGCTTCTCCTCCTCCAGCGTGTCGATCCGGCCGGGGGTCCCGCCGGCTTTCTCCTCCCCGGTGGGTGCGAGGGGAGGTGGGGTTGGGGGGGTCGGGGGCTCCGCGCCGGGGGGTGTCGAAGCCGCGGCGGGGGTGCCGCCGGCGGCGAGGCCGCGGAGTTGCTCGGAGATGCCGGCGAGCGACGCCTCGAGCGCCGCGCGCTCCTCGACCAGCAGCCGCCGCAGCAGCTCGGCGTTCGCCGTCTCGCCCCGCCGCCCGCCGTCTCCGCCTTCGGCTTCCGAAGACGGACACTCTCCGCCGCCCTGTTGCCGATCAACAGCCTCCCCCCCGGCCGCCAGCCGCTGGCGCAGAGCTTCCTCCCGCGCCTCGCTTTCTTCGAGCAACCGGCGGAGACGCTTCACGTCTTCTTCCAACACAACGCGACCGGCGTCGTCCCCGGTCTGCTCCCCCGGTTCCTGGCCGTCCTTCCGCTTCTGGCTCTCCTCCAGCTGCTCCGTCAGGCGGTTGACCTCCTGCTCCATCAGGTGGAAGGCCTGCTGGTCGGTCGGGCCTCCCTGGTGGAAGATACCCCTGCTGGACACCACGCCTTCCCCGCGGCCGACGTTTCCCTTGAGCGTCGCCATGGTGTCGTCGGTGAGGTGCGCGTGGTCATTCCTCTGCCGCAGCTTGTCCTCGATGTCCTCCACCAGCTTCAGCCCTGCGGAGTCGGCGGGTCCCCCCGCGTTGGGGGGTGGTCCTTGTTGCAGGCCTTGCGTAGCGGCGAGGCGCCCTTCGAGTTCGGACATGGTCTCCCGCACTTCTTTCTTGTAGTTGGCGTGCAGCTCGGTGAGCTCGGTCAGCCGGGCCTCGGTGACCATAAGCTGGCTCGCCAGCGGCGCCAGCTCCGTGGACGCGGAGAACGTGCGCGGCGGCGGCGGCGGCGGCGCGTGCCCATCGCCCCCCGGCACCGGCGCAGCAACCTGCGGCTGCTGCTGCTGCTGCTGCTGCTGCTGCCGGCCTTCGACCTCGTTCTTGTAGGTGTCGAACCGCTCCGTGACGTCGAGGAGCTGCGCTTCGGCGCACTGCAGGCGGCTGAGCAGCGGGGCGAGCTCTGTCGCGATAGCGGGCTGCGACGCGGCCGCCGGCGCCGGCGCGACGCCGGTCGCGTCGAACAGCTGCGTTTCGGCCATCTCGAGCCGCTTGAGGTTGCCCTCCATGTCGTGCTTGTACGCCTCGTACTGCTGTGTCACCTCGGACAGCCGCGCCTCGGTGGAGTGCAGCCTCTGGGCGAGCACGGGGTCCTGCTCCGCCTGCGGGGCGGGGCCGGTGGGGGGGGCTTCGTGGTTCTGATTCTGGGTGAAGCCGAGAAGCTGGGTTTCCGCGAGTTGGAGGCGCTCGAGGTTGCCCTTCATCTCGTGGCGGTAGCTGTCGTACCGGTCGGTGACGTCCGAAAGCTGTGCCTCGGCGCACTGCAGCTGGCTGAGCAGCGGCGCGATTTCGACCGCGGCCGGCGGCTTGCCCACCTGCTGCAGCAGGGTGGTCGACTCGAGCGTGTGCTCCTTCAGCGCTTCGTAGCTGTGCGTCACGTCGAGCAGCTGCGTTTCGGCCACCTGCAGCAGGCTCGCCAGAGCGGCCGACTCCTCGGCCCGGGAGGCCACGGCGGCCATCTGCTTCTCGAGGCGGCACGCTTTCTTCGCCTCGGCTTCGTACTTGTCGTTCGAATCGTCCAGCTGCTGCTTGAGCAGGTCCTGCTCCTGCAGGCTTTGCGCGAGGTCGCGCTGCGCGTCGGAGAGCTGCCGCCGCAGGGAAGTGAGTTCCCCGGCGGCGCCGTCCGCGGCTTGCTCGAACTCTTCCGCCCGCCGCTGGCTGTCGCTGAGGCGGGCTTCGAGCTCCATGCGGTGCTCCGTAGCGCCGAGGTCGGTCGTCTGCTGCTGGAGTTCGGCTTCGTCGGCGCGGTCCCTCGCGTCTGCGATCTCCCGCTTCGCGTCACCCAGCTCCGCGGCAAGGCCGCCGGCCTCGTCGAGCTCCTGCTGGAGCCGGTTACCGAGCGCGTGCGCCTCCTCCAGCTCCAGGCGCAGCCGCTCGATTTCCCGCGTGGAATCGGACTCCGCCTCGGCTCGGTCTTCGCCGCCGGGCTCCGGCTGCCGGGCGAGCTGCATCTTCAGCGCGAGGTTCTCGCTGCCGACGTCGGACAGCTGGCCGAGGAGGTCCGCCTGCGCGGCGGCTTCGGCGTCGAGCCTGCCCTTGAGCTCGTCGAAGGCCAGCTTCACGAGGGCGAGTTCGCCGTCCCCGCCTTTCTCCTCCGCCTCCTTTGCCCGCTGTTCAGCCTCGGCGAGTTTCCGGTCCGCATCCGACAGCTTCTGCTCCGCTTCCGCCGTCCGCTGCGCTGTGTTGGCGAGTTCCCGCTGCGTGGCGGACAATTCTTCGCCGGCCTGCTGCCCGAGGGCAGCGAGCTTGCCCTCCATCTCCGCCAGCTTCTGCCGCAGGTCGAGCACCGTTTGTCGTTCTTCTTCCAATGCAGCCTCAAGGGAAGCGATGACCTTCTTGTCGTCGAGCAGCTGAACCTGCGCCTGTTCCGCGGCTTCGTCGAGGTCGAGCTTGCCTCTCTTGAGTCTCTGCATGTCTGTGACCGCGTCTTTGAGCTGCTCCTCGAGCTCTGCGCTCGACTCGGTCAGCCGGGCGACGTCCGCTTGCGCATTTTGCGTCAGCTGTTCGGCTTCGGAGACGGCCCGTTGGAGCGATGCTTCGTGCTCGTCTCGCTTGTGGGCGTCGCGTGTCATTTCGCCCTGCAGGACTTCGAGTTCGCCCTTCAGCCGCGTGATCTCCTCCGCGAGCGTCCGCTGCAGGTGCAGCACGCCTGCGCCGAGGCTCGAAAACCCGGCCTCGGCCGCCATCCGCGCCTGCGACTCGCCGGCCAGGTCGGTGAAAGAGCGCTCCAGCTGCACTTCGATGTGGTGTCGTTCGGCGTTGAACTGCTGCTGCAGGGCCGCCGCGTGGTCGTTCTTGCCCTGGATGTCCGCGCGAAGCCTGTCGAGCTCTTCGCCTTGCTGCTGCAACAGCTCGTTGGCGCCATCGACATCGCCGGTCAGCCTCGCAACCTCTTCCATCTGCTCGGCAGCGGTGTCCTTCGCGCTCGCGAGTTCACCGGCGAGTCGTTTGATCTCCTGAGCGGACTTCTCTTGCGCACTCGCAAAGTCGGTCAACTGCCTCTGTGTCTCTGAGAGTGTCTTCTCTTGGGCGCTCTCAAGTTCACTCTTGTGCTGCTCAACCGCTTCCTTCGTAGTGTCCAGTTCGCTTGCAAGCCGCTGGATCTCCTCAGCGGACTTTTCTCGTGCACTTTCGAGCTCACTTGCGTGTCTCTGCGCTTCTGACAGTGAGGTCTTGTGTTGTTCGAGCGCCTCCGTCGCAGTGGTCAGCTCGTTGGTAAGTCTCTGGATTTCCTCAGTGGACTTCTCTTGTGCACTTTCCAGTTCACTCTTGGCCGTGTTCAGTTCGCTGGTAAGTCTCTCAATCTCCTGAGCGGACTTCTGTTGCGCACTCGCAACATCGGTCAAGTGCCTCTGTGTCTCTGACAGCGTCTTCTCATGAGCGTTCTCAAGCTCACTCTTGTGCTGCTCAAGCGCCTCCCTCGTCGTGTTCAGTTCGCTGGTGAGCCTTTGAATATCCGCATCGGACTTCTCTTGTGCACTTTCGAGTTCACTTGCGTGCCTCTGCGCTTCTGACAGTGACTTCTCATGAGCGCCCTCTAGCTCACTCTTGTGTCGTTCAAGTGCCTCCGTCGCAGTGGCCAGCTCGTTGGTAAGCCTCTCAATCTCTACAGCGGACTTCTCTTGCGCGCTCGCAAAGTCGGTCAAGTGCCTCTGTGTCTCCGACAGTGACTTTTCATGAGCGCTCTCAAACTCACTCTTGTGTTGTTCAAGTGCGTCCGTCGCAGTGGTCAGCTCGTTGGTAAGCCTCTGGATCTCCTCAGCGGACTTCTCTTGTGCATTTTCGAGTTCACTCTTGATCGTGTTCAGCTCGCTGGTAAGTCTCTCGATCTCCTCTGCGGACTTCTCTTGTGCACTTTCGAGTTCACTCTTGGCCGTGTTCAGCTCGCTGGTGAGTCTCTCGATCTCCTCTGCAGACTTCTCCTGCGCACTCGCGAAGTCGGTCAAGTGCCTCTGTGTCTCCGACAGTGACTTTTCATGAGCGCTCTCAAGCTCACTCTTGTGTTGCTCAAGTGCAGTGGTCAGCTCGTTGGTAAGCCTCTGGATCTCCTCAGCGGACTTCTCTTGTGCATTTTCGAGTTCACTCTTGACCGTATTCAGTTCGCTGGTAAGTCTCTCGATCTCCTCAGCGGACTTCTCTTGTGCACTAGCAAAGTCAGTCAAGTGCCTCTGTGTCTCCGACAGTGACTTCTCATGAGCGCTCTCAAGCTCACTCTTGTGTTGTTCTAGTGCCTCCGTCGCAGTGGTCAGCTCGTTGGTAAGCCTCTGGATCTCCTCAGCGGACTTCTCTTGTGCACTTTCGAATTCACTCTTGGCCGTGCTCAGTTCGCTGGTAAGTCTCTCGATCTCCTCAGCAGACTTCTCAAGCTCACTCTTGTGTTGTTCAAGTGCCTCCGTCGCAGTGGTCAGCTCGTTGGTAAGTCTCTGGATCTCCTCTGCAGACTTCTCTTGTGCACTTTCGAATTCACTCTTGGCGGTGTTCAGTTCGCTGGT
Source organism: Diplonema papillatum (assembly GCA_030068145.1). Taxonomy (NCBI): domain Eukaryota; phylum Euglenozoa; class Diplonemea; order Diplonemida; family Diplonemidae; genus Diplonema; species Diplonema papillatum. The sequence continues at coordinate 34,456 of JAPJBO010000498.1, read as the reverse complement.
AAGTATCTCGATCTCCTCAGCGGACTTCTCTTGCGCACTCGCAAAGTCAGTCAAGTGCCTCTGTGTCTCCGACAGTGACTTCTCATGAGCGCTCTCAAGCTCACTCTTGTGTTGCTCAAGTGCCTCCGTCGCAGTGGTCAGCTCGTTGGTAAGCCTCTGGATCTCCTCAGCGGACTTCTCTTGTGCATTTTCGAGTTCACTCTTGACCGTATTCAGTTCGCTGGTAAGTCTCTCGATCTCCTCAGCGGACTTCTCTTGTGCACTAGCAAAGTCAGTCAAGTGCCTCTGTGTCTCCGACAGTGACTTCTCATGAGCGCTCTCAAGCTCACTCTTGTGTTGTTCTAGTGCCTCCGTCGCAGTGGTCAGCTCGTTGGTAAGCCTCTGGATCTCCTCAGCGGACTTCTCTTGTGCACTTTCGAATTCACTCTTGGCCGTGCTCAGTTCGCTGGTAAGTCTCTCGATCTCCTCAGCAGACTTCTCAAGCTCACTCTTGTGTTGTTCAAGTGCCTCCGTCGCAGTGGTCAGCTCGTTGGTAAGTCTCTGGATCTCCTCTGCAGACTTCTCTTGTGCACTTTCGAATTCACTCTTGGCGGTGTTCAGTTCGCTGGTAAGTATCTCGATCTCCTCAGCGGACTTCTCTTGCGCACTCGCAAAGTCAGTCAAGTGCCTCTGTGTCTCCGACAGTGACTTCTCATGAGCGCTCTCAAGCTCACTCTTGTGTTGTTCAAGTGCCTCCGTCGCAGTGGTCAGCTCGTTGGTAAGCCTCTGGATCTCCTCAGCGGACTTCTCTTGTGCATTTTCGAGTTCACTCTTGATCGTGTTCAGTTCGCTGGTAAGTCTCTCGATCTCCTCAGTCGACTTCTCTTGTGCACTTTCGAGTTCACTCTTGGCCGTGTTCAGTTCGCTGGTAAGTCTCTCGATCTCCTCAGCGGACTTCTCTTGCGCACTAGCAAAGTCAGTCAAGTGCCTCTGTGTCTCCGACAGTGACTTCTCATGAGCGCTCTCAAGCTCACTCTTGTGTTGCTCAAGTGCCTCCGTCGCAGTGGTCAGCTCGTTGGTAAGCCTCTGGATCTCCTCAGCTGACTTCTCTTGTGCACTTTCGAATTCACTCTTGGCCGTGCTCAGTTCGCTGGTAAGTCTCTCGATCTCCTCAGCAGACTTCTCAAGCTCACTCTTGTGTTGTTCAAGTGCCTCCGTCGCAGTGGTCAGCTCGTTGGTAAGTCTCTGGATCTCCTCTGCAGACTTCTCTTGTGCACTTTCGAATTCACTCTTGGCGGTGTTCAGTTCGCTGGTAAGTATCTCGATCTCCTCAGCGGACTTCTCTTGCGCACTCGCAAAGTCAGTCAAGTGCCTCTGTGTCTCCGACAGTGACTTCTCATGAGCGCTCTCAAGCTCACTCTTGTGTTGCTCAAGTGCCTCCGTCGCAGTGGTCAGCTCGTTGGTAAGCCTCTGGATCTCCTCAGCTGACTTCTCTTGTGCACTTTCGAATTCACTCTTGGCCGTGCTCAGTTCGCTGGTAAGTCTCTCGATCTCCTCAGCAGACTTCTCAAGCTCACTCTTGTGTTGTTCAAGTGCCTCCGTCGCAGTGGTCAGCTCGTTGGTAAGTCTCTGGATCTCCTCTGCAGACTTCTCTTGTGCACTTTCGAATTCACTCTTGGCGGTGTTCAGTTCGCTGGTAAGTATCTCGATCTCCTCAGCGGACTTCTCTTGCGCACTCGCAAAGTCAGTCAAGTGCCTCTGTGTCTCCGACAGTGACTTCTCATGAGCGCTCTCAAGCTCACTCTTGTGTTGTTCTAGTGCCTCCGTCGCAGTGGTCAGCTCGTTGGTAAGCCTCTGGATCTCCTCTGCAGACTTCTCTTGTGCACTTTCGAGTTCACTCTTGACCGTGTTCAGTTCGCTGGTAAGTCTCTCGATCTCCTCTGCAGACTTCTCTTGCGCACTAGCAAAGTCAGTCAAGTGCCTCTGTGTCTCCGACAGTGACTTCTCATGAGCGCTCTCAAGCTCACTCTTGTGTTGTTCAAGTGCCTCCGTCGCAGTGGTCAGCTCGTTGGTTAGTCTCTGGATCTCCTCTGCAGACTTCTCTTGTGCACTTTCGAGTTCACTCTTGACCGTGTTCAGTTCGCTGGTAAGTCTCTCGATCTCCTCAGTCGACTTCTCTTGTGCACTTTCGAGTTCACTCTTGGCCGTGTTCAGTTCGCTGGTAAGTCTCTCGATCTCCTCAGCGGACTTCTCTTGCGCACTAGCAAAGTCAGTCAAGTGCCTCTGTGTCTCTGATAGTGACTTTTCATGAGCGCTCTCAAGCTCACTCTTGTGTTGTTCAAGTGCCTCCGTCGCAGTGGTCAGCTCGTTGGTTAGTCTCTGGATCTCCTCTGCAGACTTCTCTTGTGCACTTTCGAGTTCACTCTTGACCGTGTTCAGTTCGCTGGTAAGTCTCTCGATCTCCTCAGTCGACTTCTCTTGTGCACTTTCGAGTTCACTCTTGGCCGTGTTCAGTTCGCTGGTAAGTCTCTCGATCTCCTCAGCGGACTTCTCTTGCGCACTAGCAAAGTCAGTCAAGTGCCTCTGTGTCTCTGATAGTGACTTTTCATGAGCGCTCTCAAGCTCACTCTTGTGTTGTTCAAGTGCCTCCGTCGCAGTGGTCAGCTCGTTGGTTAGTCTCTGGATCTCCTCTGCAGACTTCTCTTGTGCACTTTCGAGTTCACTCTTGACCGTGTTCAGTTCGCTGGTAAGTCTCTCGATCTCCTCTGCAGACTTCTCTTGCGCACTAGCAAAGTCAGTCAAGTGCCTCTGTGTCTCCGACAGTGACTTCTCATGAGCGCTCTCAAGCTCACTCTTGTGTTGTTCTAGTGCCTCCGTCGCAGTGGTCAGCTCGTTGGTAAGCCTCTGGATCTCTTCAGCTGACTTATCTTGTGCACTTTCGAATTCACTCTTGGCCGTGCTCAGTTCGCTGGTAAGTCTCTCGATCTCCCCAGCAGACTTCTCAAGCTCACTCTTGAGTTGTTCCAGTGCCTCCGTCGCAGTGGTCAGCTCGTTGGTAAGTCTCTGGATCTCCTCTGCAGACTTCCCTTGTGCATTTTCGAGTTCACTCTTGACCGTGTTCAGTTCGCTGGTAAGTCTCTCGATCTCCTCAGTCGACTTCTCTTGTGCACTTTCGAGTTCACTCTTGGCCGTGTTCAGTTCGCTGGTAAGTCTCTCGATCTCCTCTGCAGACTTCTCTTGCGCACTCGCAAAGTCGGTCAAGTGCCTCTGTGTCTCTGACAGTGACTTCTCATGAGCGCTCTCAAGCTCACTCTTGTGTTGTTCAAGTGCCTCCGTCGCAGTGGTCAGCTCGTTGGTAAGCCTCTGGATCTCCTCAGCGGACTTCTCTTGTGCACTTTCGAGTTCACTCTTGGCGGTGTTCAGTTCGCTGGTAAGTCTCTCGATCTCCTCAGTGGATTTCTCTTGTGCATTTTCGAGTTTACCCTTGGCCGTGTTCAGTTCGCTGGTAAGTCTCTCGATCTCCTCTGCGGACTTCTCTTGCACACTCTGGAGCTCGCTCGTTCGTTGTTCGAGGGTACTCGTCAGCTTGCTGATTTCCGTTTTTTGCGCGTCAAGCTTGCCTTGTGCGTTTTCTAGCTCGGCCCTTTGCTGCTCAAGTGTTTCCCTTTGAGTATTCAGCTCGCTGGTGAGCCTCTCGACTTCTTCTGCAGACTTCTCTTGGGCACTCTGAAGTTCGCTTGTCTGTCTTTGTGTCTCTGACAGTGACTTCTCTTGCGCTTCTTTCGCAGCATTTAGTTCGCTCGTCAAAACGTCGATCTGTCCACCGGACGTTTCTTGTGCAGTGTCCATCTCAGCCTTTTGCCGCTCAAGGGTTTCGTTCATAGAGCTCAGTTCACCGGTCAACCTGTTGACCTCGTCGGCATGTCTTTCTTGTGCACTCTCCAGCTCGCTCCTTTGCTGTTCAAGGGTTTTGTTGGCAGCGTCCAGTTCTTCGGTGAGCTTGCTGATGGCATCGGCTTGTGCGTTCTGCTGCTGAGCTGTGTCAGCTAGCGTCCTGTCGAACTCAGCAACGCTCTGTTTTTCCTTCGATAGACGTTCTTTCAGATCCGAAACTTGTTCCTGGGCGGATGTGAGTTCTTCCTCGAGATCAGCTTTGCTCTTAGCGTGCTCGAACGCACTTTCGTCCAGCCTTTTCTGGAGGAATTCCAACTCTTCACGTTGCTTGCCCACGTCCTTTTGAAGGGCGTCGAGCTCCTTTGTCTTGTCGGCAAGCTTCTTGTCGGTAATGGCTGCCGTTTCTTCTTCCTGGTTCAAGCGTTCCTTGAGTGTTTCGTATTCTAGCTTTCCGTTTGAAAGCTCTTCTTCAAGGGTGGCCATATTTTTAGTGTATTCCGATCCATCTTCGTCGAGTTTGTGCTGCATGTCCTGCAACTCTTGCTGCATTTTCTCTACCTCGGCTGCAGCAGTCTTTTCTCTCTTCGAAAGACTCTCTTTCAAGTTGACGATTTCGTCTTGCGCGATTGAGGCTTCTTCTGCAAGGCGGGCTAATGTATTAACATGCTCGGACGCGTCTTCATTCAGTCTTTTCTGGAGGGCCTCAAGTTCTTCACGTTGCTCGTCCGCATGCTTCTGCAAACCTTCAAGCTCTTGTATTTTGTCGGCAAGCTTCTTGTCGGTGTTGACGACGGTTTCTTCTTCCTGCGTCAGACGCTCTTTCAGGCTTGCAGTTTCTTGCTTTGAATTTGAAAGTTCACCTTCAAGACCCGCCATGCTCGTGGCGTGCTCAGATGCATCTTCGTCGAGTCGTTCCTGCAGCTCTTGCAACTCTTGTTGCAGCTTCTTCAACTCAGCTTGGGAATCTGCCAAACTCTTAGTTGTGGAAAGAAGCTTGTTGTCGGAGTCAGAAGCTGTTTCTTCCTTCTGTGACAGACGATTTGTCACGTCCACAAGTTCCTGCTTCGCGCTCGAGAGCTCCTCCTCCAGACTGGCTTTGTTCGTGGCGTACTCGGTTGCTTCATCGGCTAGTCTTTTCTGCAGGTTTCTGAACTCTTCTCGCAGTTTGTCCGTGTCTTCCTGCAAAGCACTCAGCTCCTGCGATTTGTCGACAAGCTTCTTGTCGGCGCTCGCGACGCATTCTTGCTCCATTGAAAAGCGTTCTTTCAAACTCGACAGTTCTTCTTCGAGACTGGCTTTGGCCTTCACATCTTCGTCGATTCTTTCCTGCATACTCTGCAATTCTTCCCGCAGCTTTTGCAAGTCGGTGTGCGTCTCCGACAACTGCTTCACCGTGTCGCTGAGCTTTTCGTTGGAGTCCAGGGTCGTTTCTTCTTCCTTTGACAGGCGTTCCTTGAGGCCTACAACTTCTTGCTTCGCATCCATGAGTTCCTCTTCGATCCTGGCTTTGTTTTTCGCATACTCGGATGCATCATCTTCCAGTCTTTTCTGCATATCGCCCAGCTCTTCTCGCAGCTTGTCTGCGTTTTCCTGCAAGGTTTCCGCCTCTTGCGTTTTGTCTGCAACCTTTTTGTCGAGTTGTGCGATAGATTCTTCTTCTTCTGCTAGGCGTTCTACCAGGTTTGAATTTTCGAGTTTCGCGTTCGAGAGTTCCTCTTCAACATACGCCTTACTCTTGGTGTCGTCGTCAAGTCTGTCCTGCAGGTCCTGCAACTCTTGCCGTAGCTTTCGCAACTCGGCTTGTGAGTCTGTCAACTTTCTCGTCGTATCATTGAGCTTCACGTCGAAATCAGAGGCTGTCCCTTCTTCTTTCGACAGACGGCTTTTCAGACTGTCGGATTCTTCTCTCGCGTCGGAAAGCTTACGTTCAAGACTGGCTACGTTTTTGGCATATTCAGATGCGTCTTCGTCCCGTCTCTCCTGTAGAGCTTGTAATTCTTCCTGTGCAGTACCAAGCTCCCGGGTCATGGCAGCTACTTTGCTGTCCAGCTCGCTTCTCGTCTGCTCGTGTTCCGACAATACAGCATCAAGTTGTGTTTTTGCCTCAGCGGCTTCCTTGTTGGCTTCCTCAAGGCTGCGCTTGAAATCATCTTGTCCTTGTTCGTGCTCCGACTGACTAATCGCGAGCTGCTCCTTCAAGGCAGCGACTTCGTCTTGTGTTGCGGCAAGTTTTTTGTTGAGCTCGGCTATAGATTGTTCCAGCTCAGACTTCTCTCCTGCGTGTAGATCTTTGTTTTCCGCAAGCTGTGCCTTGATTGCGGATGCTTCATCGGTTGCCCGCGCTGATTCTTTTTCGAGTTCGCTTCGGGTCAGCGCGTGCGCAGAGTTTTCTGCTGCCAGCTGCTCCTCCAACCGTGAGACTTCAGCCTTTGCTTCCGCCATCTTGTCGTCCCACTCGCTCCTTGCGCGCTCGAGCTCCGACTTTTCTGAGCCCTGTGTTTCTCTTTCTCTCGAAAGCTGTTCCTTGACCTCAGCAGCTTCCGCGGCAGCCTGCTGCAATCTCTTATCCAGGTCGCTTCTGGTCTGGTCGTACTCGGCTTGCTCTTCCGCGAGCTGTGCTTTCAACTCTGCAATCTCTTCTGCTGAGTGGGCGAGGCTTGTTTCGTGTGCCTTCTTAGCTGTTTCGTATTCGAACAATACCTTCGACAGCTGCTCTTTCAGCTCTGAGAGCTCCTCCGCTGCCTCCTTGAGCTTCGTGTCGAGCTCGCTTTTGACTTGCGCGAAGTCAGACTTCTCATTGGCGTGCCCTTCACTATCTCGCGCGAGTTGCTCCGTTAGTGCGGCGATTTCTTCTTTTGCTTCCACGAGCTTTCGGTCGAGCTCGCTCCTCGTCTGTTCGATGCCTGCCTGTTGGGATGCTTGTAAATCTCTGTCACTTGCGAGTTGTGCCTTAAGCTCCGCAACCGTATCCTCTGTCTCCTTCTTCTTCTCCTGCAGGTCACCAACTGTCTCCTTGAGACGACCCAATTCTTCTTCAGCCGCCGCAAGCACTTTGTTCCGCTCCTCAAGTTCCGTTCGCAGGTCTGCACTCGACTGTTCGAGACTCGACACCTTACCGTTCAAAGCTTCACCATCTGCCGTCGCTTTCTGCTGCATTTCATCGCTAACCTCCTTCATGCGGGACACCTCGTCCTTCTGTTCTTCGAGGCTCTTGTGCAGCTCTGTATTCAACTGCTCGAGGCCCGAGATCTTGCCGTTGAGCGCCTCGGCGTCGGCGGCCGCCGCCTCATTCAGCTTGCGGATAGAGTCTTTCAGCTGCGCGGCTTCTTCTTGAGTTGCATGCAGGTCAGTGCTGGATTGCTCGAGGTTCGACATCTTCTCGTTCAGTGCCTCGGAATCGGTGGCTGCCTTCTGGTGCAGTTCGAAGAGCGACTGCTTCAGCTTCGCGACTTCCTCCTCGGCTGAATCACGCAGCTTGATCTGTTCCTCGAAGCTCTTCTGCAGGTCTGCATTCGCCCGCTCGAGACTTGCGACTGTCTCATTCGACGCCACACCCTTCTCCTGCATCGAGGAGACTTCTTGCTCCGCTGAAACACGCAAACGGTTCTGCTCTTCAAGACTGCTCTGCAGAGTCGAAATATTTGTGTTCAGTGACTCGGTGTCATCGGCTGCCTTCTGCTGCAAATCTTCGATGGACTTCTTCAGCTGGGCAACTGTTTCGTCGACCAAAGCGCGCAGTTCGCTCTGTTCTTCGAGAGCTTGTTTCAGGCGAGTGGCTTCGGCTTCAGCGGAAGAGCGTTGTTCGCTCTGTTCTTCGAAGCGCTGCTGCAAGTCCAGGCTCGATTGCTCGAGAGTGAGGAACTTTGCATGCAACGTCTCCCCGTCTGCCGCCTTCCGCTGCACCTCATCGATGGCTTCTTTCAGCTGGGTAACCTCTTCTTCGGCAGAAGCGCGCAATTGGGATTCCCTTGTGAGGCTCTCCTGTAGTGCAACGAGCTTCTCGTCAAGTACCTTCGAGTCGTCTGCTGTCTTTAGCCGCAGGTCGTTGACAGTCGTCGTTAGCACCTTGACCTGTTCTTCCGCCGACGCCCGCAGGCTGCTTTGGTCATCCACTTCTTGCTGCAATGTGGAAAGCTTCTCCTTCAGAGACACTGTCTCTTCGATGTTTCGCTCGAATGCGTCCTTCTGCTCCGCGAGCTCGGTTCGCAGATTCGCCGCTTCTTTGTCAGAGATCTCGCGTACTTCTGTTTGGTTTGTGAGCCTCTGTTCAAGGTCGGACCCCCGATGCATTAAAGCTGTGACTGTGGCGGTCTGTACAGCAAGCTGCTCTTGCAGGCCGGTCACGAGCTCGTTGAGCCGTGGAGTCTCGTGCTCCGCCTGAATACGCCTCACGAGCTCCCTTTCATGAGCGGTCGTCGCTTCAGAGAGCTTTGCATGCATGTCCTTGACAGCTGCTTTGTGACGGACTGCCTGTTCTTCCAAAGCTACTTCCTGTTGTGTGGATGTTTCTTGCAATTGCAGCAGTTCACTATGGCGCGCCTCGAGGTCCGCCCGAGTCCTTTTCAGCTCCTGCGTCTCTTCTTCCAGCTTGTGCTGCAAGGCGGATACCGTGGCATGAAGCTTGTTTCGCTCATTTTCGTTCGCCAGCATCTCTTCGGCGAGCCTTCCCTCCACCAATTCCGCAGTTCCTTTGAGCTGCGATACCTCTGTTTCTAATGCGACACTGGCTGCGGTCTCCTCTTCTAAACACTTCTCTAGCTCATCCCTTTCTTCATTGAGTTTTTGCTCAAGCTCGGTCACAGTGGCTCTCAGCTGTGATGCTTCCTTCTCAGAGGCCTCTCGATCTCCAGACTGCGCTTCGAGAGTCTGACACTTAGCATCCAGCGCTAGTGTGCCCTGTGCAAGTTCCCCGATGCTAGTGGTGATCTCCCTGAACTCCTGCACGAATGTCTCGTGATCCCGAAGCTGCTCAGCGAAGCTTTCCTCCATCTCGGCCACGGTCTCTTCAAGCTGCCTTTCGAACGCGGTGCTTTCAGCCTCCCGACCTCGAGCCTGCTGCTCGAGATCCTTGCACTTGGCATCAAGCTCCAGGGTGCCCAGTGCGAGCTTCCCAAGTTCGACAGTTACCTCTCTGAACTCCTGCACAAATTCCTCATGAACCCGGCCCTGCTCCTCCAGATGCTGTGAAAGCGCTTCCATTGCACTCACATGACTTGCAATTTCGTCAGCGAGATTTTTCTCGGCCTTCTCGCGCGCCTCAACATGCTCAGCAACCTTTTCTTTCAAAAGAAGCGAGCCATCTGTAAGCTTTCGTACTTTCTCTTCAGCCAAAACTCGAGCGTCAGTCTCCTCAGAGAGCTTGAGCTCGAGCTTCTGTGAGACTTCTGACGCGACGGACGCAACGGAAACAACTGCTTGCGCCGGTTGAAGCTGCTGGTCCGCTCTAGCCTTCTCACCGGAAGTATCTCTAGGACTCAAATATGTTGGTCGCCCCATGTGATCCTGCTCTGTGCTGAGCTCACGGCGCAGCTTTTCATTATGCTCGTTCGCCTGCCGCAGCGCTGCCACCAGCGCCTGCTCGCGTTCCTCGTTCCGGAGAGAGAGCACGCAGCTGAGCTGTTCAATCCGTTCTCTGAGCACTTGCGACTCCTCCTCCGCTCGAAGTCGGGCTTGCTTCTCCTCGTGAAGCGGTGGCCAGCTGTCCACGATACCGCTTCTTGCACCCAGTTCGCCACAGGGACTTCGAATCCCCTGGTCCTCAACCTCGTCTTCCTCAGTATCCTGGTCGTTTAGGTTGTTCGGATCGTCATGAAGAAGCAGGCGACGGAGCTTCAGAACCTCAGCGTTCGACGCTTCGAGCTTCTTCCTCAGCTTCGCAATCTCACCCTTCATTTTCCAAACAATAAGCTCCGCTTCGCTTCGAAGAACCTCTGAACTCTGAAGTTGGCACTGGACCTCATCGAGATCGTTGCCTTGGTCATTCCGCTCCAGCTTCTCAGCCCTCAGCTCGCTCTCGAGCTCTTGTATTCTGCTATCACTGGCGTTCGTCAGGAAGTTGATTGTGTCGCTGAGTTCCCCGACTTGCTCGACAGCCTCCAACAACCGTTTCTCGTTTCCTTGTAGCTCGTCGAGATTATTGTCGAGCACGTCTGCGCGTGCATTGGCCATGTCTCGCTCTTCCATCAGGTCTGCGCACCTTGCCTTCACTCTTGATATCTCGGCATCAAACGAAGCGATAAGCCGTTCCTTGTCCGCTTCGTGCCCAGACAGTCTCTCCCTCAGCTCGCCGGTCTCCGCCGCCCAAACCTTTGCTTCTTCTGCAAGCCTCTCGTTTTCGGCAGTTAAACTTCGAAGCTCCTCGTCTAGCTGCGCGACTCTGTCTTTTGCTCGCACCAGCTCTTCTTGCAGCATTTCTCTTTCAGCAGCAAGCTTTTCCTGCTCAGCCGAGGCGATGCCTAGCCACCGCCGCAGCTCGTCGGCTTTTCCTCTCAGAAAAGCTGTGTCGCTTTCATTCCTGGACCCCCTGAGCTCTTTCGCCAGCATCGCTGCGCTTTCTTTCGCGGCTTCGAGCTCGTTTATAAGCGCACTCGCCCGCGAAGGACTATGGTCGTCTTGATTCACGCTTGCAGCTGGCCCCGCGATCCGGCAGACCCCACCACTCTGACGCTCATGCGTCCTTTCTGCGGTAGCGTCCAGTTCTGCTTGAAGCCTGTTCGCCGCAGCTTTCGCGAAAGTGCCGTCGTCGTCAGGCGCTTTTCTTTCAAAAAAATCGACCAAGGACGCAACCCTTCCCCGCAGCTCGGTTTCGAGAGCCTGAACTCTGGTTTCGGCCGATGCCAACACGCTCTTCTGCACCTGCAACTCGGTCTCAAGCGAAACGAGCGCTTCCTGCTTCTCAGCGATGGCCTCATCCGAGGTTCGTTTCTCGGTCTCTAGAGAGGCAACCTTCCTTTCCAAATCCCTCTGCGCTGTCAGGCGCTCAGTCTCAAGCTCCTTTACATGGGCATCCGCGACAGCGAGCTTGCCCTTCTGCGCTGCAAGCTCATCTTCTAGCGACGCCAGCGCCTCGGTCATCGACGCGATCCTCCGTTCTTCCTTCCGCTGTGTATCCCGCAACTCACTTTCGAGAGCGCAAGCCCTCAGGTCTGCGATGTCTGCCTTCTCTTCGAGCGAGGCTCTGGCACTAGCTTCGTTGCTGAGCTCACCGCGCAGCTTGCCCAGTTGGGCCTCGAAAGCCACAGAACGCTCCTTGAGGTCTCTTTGTGTGGTTTGCAGTTCCATTTCGAGGGCCGTACGGCTGTAGCTCGATTCTTTCGCGTCGCCCACTTCGCCGTCAAGCACAAGGCTACCCCTTCCCACGGTCACTATTTCGTCTTCCAGCTCCTGCCTTACGGCCCTCAGGTCCTCTTCAACTATTTGATCTCTCGCGTCGTCTCGTGCTAGGAGCTGTGCCTTCAATGTTTCGACCGTGGACGTCAGCGAACCGATGACCCTTTCGTACCGTTCTCTCTCCGCGTCGCGGGCTGCCGCACCTCGGGCGGCCTCCAGCTCACGGTCTTTCAACTCCCTCTGCAATTCTTCAACCTGCCGATACAGTGTGTGGTCCATGTCACAGGATACTGTGGGGCTCTGTTGGTGCGACAACTCTCGCTCCAAAGTAGCTAACGCCTGCTCATGCTGAACGGCAGAATCAGCCGCCTGAAACCGGAGGCTGGCTAAAGTGCCGGCAAGAAGCTCTCGGTCTTTCAAGGTCGATTCTCCAGGACCATGCTCCAAAGGACTGCCTGCAGCTTCATCAACAAGGGGATGTTCGGATGGAGCTTGCTGCCGTTGTCGCCGTTCATTGATGTGTGCAGTGAGTTGCTCCTCGAGCAAAGCTATCGTTTCGCGCTGCTCCGCAGTGCCCGCGAGCTGTCCTTCGAGGAAGGATATCATTAGCTCAAGATGGCTAGCTAGCGTGGAAGCAGAAGGGTCGGCTAGCTGATCTTCGATGGAGGCGTGAAGCGCGTCCAAATCAAGCGTTTGCCTCCCAGGCAAATTCCATCCTCGGGACTCGCTGGCTACCGCTGAGGAGATGCCCTCTACTTCGTGTTCAACGCTGGCTGCTTTCGGCGACAGCAGTAGCCCCGTCGACGGACGTCGCACGCCTTGAGCTGCGGTGTTGGTTTTAGCGTGCATCGGTCCGGTACAGTCTCCTGAAGGTCAAGCCCGCAAAGCCCAGCACACTCGACCAACCGAGCGCCACCCTGTTCTTCCGGACAAACCCCTTCCTAGCGTTCGTTTCGGCCCACCAGCTCTCCCGTCTCTTCTTTGCTGAACTCCTCAGACTCTTTCGCGTATGTGTCCCATGCCTCATCCTGCTCAGCCGCTCAACTGCGTTACTGCTGTCTCCATGCTTCCGGCCCTTGTCCGAGCAACAGTCCACTTGAGCGAGCACCAAACTGCGAAACTCGTCCATCGACTCCTTTGTCGGTTTGCACGTTGTTACGAACAAGGTGCAAGTGTGTACGACGTTGGTGTTGGGTAAAGCGCCCGAGGGTAAAGGGAAAAAGTTTGCACGACAAGTTTGCGAATGCTAGAAGATAAGAAGAATTACGAGCAATCAGGTTCACTAACAAACAACGATATCTGAAAGAAAGACACACCTGCTGTTTTGCAAACACCTTCGGACTGATTCGTAGCTTCCCGACCAAGCTCGAGCCGTGCGCGTAGATTGTTGTCGGGTCTCGAGTACTCCTCCAGTGTCGGCCCTCCCACGGCAGGCTCCATCCCTCGCTCTGACAGGAGGATGTTGTTGTGTTGTTTAAGGAGACGCGTACTTTCGACCAGATCATGGTACAGGTTATTGATACGCGTCTCCTGCCCTTCGACTTTGCAGGACGCTTCCTCCGCAACTATTTCTCGGTTTTCTGCAAGAAGCTCTTCCAGGCGGCACATGAGCTGAATGAGCGCCCGACGCTGAGCCTCTAAATTATCGTCCATTGGATCTCGACTTTCTGGGAGGGTTGCCCCCCTTCCACCACTCCCTGGGGACCCCCCTTGTCCCTGTCACGATTGGTATGAGAGAAATAGTGCTTTAAGTGATTAGCAATATAAACCAGGGGTCGTATTTCGGTTTTAGCAATATGCCCGCAGCGGACACCCTTGAACAGCAAAAGGCAGCGACCTCACTTGGATCCCGGAGCCGTGGTGCACTGTCTCCCATGGCTGCCACTGTCTGCCTACGCAGCCTCAGGGCCAGCCAGCTGCAGATCTCAAGGCAAATAGAGGCAGCTCCTGACAACGGTGATAACAGGGTTGATATGGAGCAGCATTTAAGGACCGGCGAGCACGGGCAGGCTGAGGGGATCCATGGTCAGGCTTATGGGCAGCGGCCTACCCAGAAATTCCATGGCGGCTGGCTGCAGCAGCTCGCGTCGCTTAGGTCAAGTTTGCGCAAGTCACGTGTGTTTGGTTGCGCATACGTTCTTTCTTCCAGTGTTAGTCTGCTGAACTGGAGGGCCCAGGTAACAAAACTACGCATTCATTTTCGGACATCATGTTTTGAACTACATTTTTTTTTTTTGAGAGAGACGTCGGGAACAGGGTATTAGTTTGAAGGCTTCCAGGGTTTGCAGATTTAGACCGTTACTATGGGGTGGTTTTGGGCGGTGTTTCGGTGCCGTTTTCGCCGATGTACGGCGTCTTGGGGCGGAGCCGATACATCTCCACAACTTCGTTCGGCAAAAGAGGGGTCTTCATGGGTCCTTTAGGGTCAATTCTGGTCACCCCGTCAGTTTGGCGACACGTTTTGCGGGCGTTTTTTCAACCTACACCAGTCTGGATCAAGCGTTTCGGGGGTTTCTGAATGCTTCTGGGTTCCCTGTAGGGTTGGGTGCCATATGGGGACGCGCTCCAAAAACAGTCAAAATCGTAAACAGACAGTCTCATCAGGCAGGTGAAGGGGGGTGGACCTGGGGACCTATTTTCCTATGATTCCTATGATAATAGGTCCACAGCTTTGGTGTGCGCCGCCGTGCTTACAACAACATTTTTAGCTTATTTATTCATTCTCGTCAAAACTCGTCTAAACTCGTCTAAACTCGTATTGACGAGTTTAGACGAGTACAGGCTATTTTCACTGTGGAACACGGTATTTGGCCTTCTGTGCTACTTTCTTTCACCACAGGACCGGTATCCTGCGACCGCTGTTCCTCATTTCCTTCAGCTCCTGTATTCCAAGAATTCCTGCTCCCGAACTGCCGCTTTTCAGCCTACGGTTTGCAGGGCGACGGTTGGATAATTTGAGGATGGCCGACCAGCCACACAAACAAGACCAAGTAGATTCGCAACAGCATCGGCAAGATAGGGTCCGGTACACTTGAATGTCCACAAACCAGCAAAGTACCCCTCGCGGCTTCAGGTCAAGCATATGGAGGCGGTGCCGCGACGACCACGTGCTGTGCACCTCTTTGAGAAGGGAGCGGTTCTCAGCAGGACATGGTGCTCACCATGACTTCTTTGAACCGAGAGATGAGAGCAGGGAAATGTTACAGGGAATGTTCACGAGGGTTTAGCACGAGACGGATGAGTCACATGATTGGTCCCATGAGAGCCCATAAGCAAGCACGCTCGGCCACCTTGTTTCCCCAGTCACCCACGTATGTTCCGTCGATCAGGGACGCCAGTTTTCGGGAAAGTTTCAGGCATTTTTGGCCTCGCGAGTTCCTGACTAACGAACTGCACCAACAAAGCGTGACGGTCAGAATGTTGAAGTTGCTTGGGTGAGGGCGGCATTATTGATGTTGGCAGCATCGACATAAATTCTTCACGGTGAAACGCTTCTGCAGCTGCATCACTTCCTCTTTGGTCGCGTTGCGTCTTTTATGGACCAGAACCAGCCCAGGAGGTTTTCCTCCGGACAGAACATTTCTTAGCACACCAAAGAATATGTCCCAAAATGACCTTGTGGCCAAAATACCCCCCAGTAAAACCACCTTCAAACAATTCTCGTCTAAACTCGTATGACGAGTTTAGACGAGAATCTGATACGAGAATACGACTCGTACACGAGAATACGACTCGTACACGAGAATACGACTCGTATGCACTGTATGCCTAGGTAGAGGGGGAAGAGCTGTCGTCCTGAAGTTTTGTGCCTCCGATGTTCACATCGATGCGTCTTGTCGTATCGCAATGCGAAGGTCGGGGTCCAGGATGCTTGACGTACTCGTCTTTTCCCTCAAGCGAGACGTGAGGGCAACGTGGTCTTCCCAAGATTCAGCTCGGAAGTCGTGGGCAATACCCTTCTGCTTCGCAGGGGGTTGTAGGTGAACTCTTCTGTTACCGCTACGCCTTGTTGGCTCTCTTCGTACTGTAACCAAAGCTTGTGCCGATGCGTCCGTGGAAAATCCTCGTTCCTCATGAGGGGGGTCGGACTGGACGGCGGATCGTGTCCTAGTCACACTCCATTGCAGTCAAACGGAGGCCCGACTGGTCATCCTACTGCGACACGTCATCCTGCCCACGCTCTAGCCGCACGCATCAACGTCCCTCTGGAGAACTGCTGGAAGCAGTAGGTGCTGCACAAGAAGGCACCAAGAACGAGTTCGTGCATCGTTTAGGTTTCGGTTTCCCGGTAGTTGGTGCCCTGGCCGAGGAGGGCGAAGTCAAACCACCGCCAAGAAGGACCCTGGCAACGACAGAGACATCGCTGACGGTAAAATCGGACCCGAGAATAGAGAGACTTCGCCAAGGTTGCAAGGAGAGTGACGTTGATGAGATCCACTCGCGATCGACGAAGTAGAAAAAGGCTGGCTCGAAGGTCCCTTCACCGGGAACGACCTGCCAACGGAACGGTTCATTCCGATACGACGGTGTATCGTCGTACAGGGAGAGAAACGCCGTGGCTGTGACGACGCACGGCACAAACACCGCGACGAGGATCCTGACGCCCATCTCGCTATGGGTATCGACAACGCGGCGGCTACTGCAGTAGAGTTGGGGAGAGCTGGTATCGTCGGCATTTCGCAGGCTGCACTGGGCCAATCCGACGCGACCACTGGTGGACCCCTGACTGGCCCATGGGCGACCATGTTGACCACTGTCTGGCCCCAGAAGTGCCAAGCATAAGCATACGAGGGACGGAAACCGCAGGCAAGTGGGCGATGTGCATATGAGACCGGAAGCTTTCGGGGACTGCAGGCGAGTTGGTGGCGAAAAGGGACAAAGATCTTCGAGCGACTGTGAGCAGCCTAGCAAGACGGGATGATGAACGATGATGAAAAAAGAAGAAGCGCTAGGCCGCTCGAAAGCACACGAAATCCGCACCTTGCGTTGCAGCACTACAGCAGAAAGACGAGCTTCTTCCTCGGCTCTTGGCACTCCTCTGCCTTCCTCTTCACCAGGACAGTCCCTGGCGGGTCAGCATCCGGTAGCTCCACCGGCTGGTCAGGTAGCTCCGCCGGCGGGTCAGCATCCGGTAGCTCCACCGGCTGGTCAGGTAGCTCCCCCGGCGGGTCAGCATCCGGTAGCTCCGAGGCCCTGTCTTCGGCTGTGCTCGTGCCTGCAGGCTTCGTCGGCTTCGGCTTCTTCCAGATGTCGAAAAGAGATCTGTAGCTGGACAGATCCTCTTTCGCGGCAGCGGCTCGCCTTTCTTCCTCTCGTCGCGCTTGAGCCCCAACTCGAGAGTCTTGCAAATGAGACCCTCGCTTCTTCTCGACCGCAGCCACCGCGGTCTTCTCCAGCAGAGCGGCGCCCTTTTCACAGCCGCTTATGTGGGCTTCGTAGGGGGCTAGCCTGAGCTTGTCCTTGTCCCCCTCCTTGGCGACGAACACCACCTTTGAGCATCCCACGCAAGATACGGTGGGCGAGATGCCTTTACCGACCTTGAAGGCCGGTTGCAGGTCGGCGCCGGTTAACTTAGCGGCTAGCTGGGCCGCTGTGTTCGCTTGCTTGCCTGCCGCCCGCTTCTCGGTTGCGTCCAGCACGACAATAAGCTGTCGTGCGTCCGCTCTGGCTGCTGCGAACAAGTCCGCCGGCCCAACGACCTCGCGGATGCCGGTGTCATCGTCGTCGAGGCGCGCGGCGGATTTCGGCAGCGTGTACCGAACGGCGGTGGGGGCTAGGGAGACAGTAACATGCAGGGTCAGAACCTTGTGTCTTTTTAAAACGCTCCCGCGGAGCCGATGGACCCCAAAAAAAAAAATTGGAAAAAAAAAATTGCTCAACTTCCTCAAAAATTACTGCAGAGTTTGTTCCAAAATTTTAAAATTCAAAAAACCCATTTCTGAAAACAGGCCGGTGAAGAAAGATTTTTTAACCATGGGGATTTCTGGTGAAAACTTTTTGGCAAGGGACCCAGGCTACTGGCTCAGATCCTGGAGTCGTAGTTGCTGTTTTGTGTACAGCCTGCCAGCGATGTGGTCCAGAAATATCTCTGGGGCCATGAGGGGCGTTGGGATTAGCGTGTTGGGGGGCGCCTGTCGTGAGCAGCTTCGCCCTGCATCGATTCGTTGAAAGGCGTCGAGGCCATCATGCCGTAGTGCCCACTGGGACTGACAAGTGAATGCTACAACAAAGTGGAGAAGCAGCAGCCAGATTGTGTTCTCCATCACACCCAGTAATCAGTCACTGGAGGACCGTTCGCTATCCTGAAGCTCACAGGCCTGAAAGGATTTTGAAACTAAAGGAGATGTCGCTCGCCGCATTTGGTTTTAGTGGAGCTGCCACTGGCCCTGATGACAATACATTGCAGTACGACTACAGCAACTGGAAGGGACCGAAGTTGGAGAAACAGGCTTCTGAAGATGGCCACTCCGGTGTCGCTTATCAACGAAGCGTGATCCAGGAGGGCGGTGAAGGGGTGAAAAATGAAAGTTTTAAGGCGGCATGTGACCTTGTTCTCCACATTCTTGTTTCTTCCACAATGTTTGTCTAGATCCTGAGCTTGTTCATTTGCGGCTGAAAGCGCGGGGAAGACAATTCCCACTCACAACCCCACCCACCCCTATCACCACACACCCACCCACACCCCATTCACACCCACTCACAACCCCACCCACACCCAATCACCACACACCCAGACTACCCATTCACATCCACTCGCACCCACTCAACCCCCACCCCCCCAGTGGTGGGGTGTGATTGGGGTGCGTGGGGTTGAATGGGGTGGGTGTGAATGGGTGGTCTGGGTGGTGGGTGGTGTGGGTGTGAAAGGGGTGGGTGTGAGTGGGTGTAGCATGTAGGGTCAAAAACCTTATGGAACAAACACTGCAGTAATTTTTAATGATGAAGTTGAGCAAAAGAAATTTTTTCCAATTTTTTTTTGGGGCACAGCAGCGTTTAAAAGACACAAGGTTTTGCTATGTTAGACTTTGGGGACTTTAGACTCCTGCCAACCCCAATGTATCATGCAGGGTCAAAACCTTGTGTCTTTTTGAAAATGGCAAAAAAAAAGTTTCCGGAAAAAAATTGGGTTCTTTGAATTTTAAAAGTTTGGAACAAACTCTGGCATGTGTAACTTAGCCGTAGCGCTACCTCTAAGTTACATTGAACCGCAAAAATCGCGGTTCAATGTAACTTAGAGGTCCTGACCTCTAAGTTACATTGAACCACAAAAAAACATGGTTCAATGTAACTTAGAGGTCCGTGTGTGTGGTAAGTGCATGGTTGAGTGTGGTGGGTGTGTGGGGTGGGTTGGTGTGAGTGGTGGAAGTGTGAGTGAGTGGTATGAGTGTGGTGGGGTGAGTATTGTGAATGGGTGTGGTGGGAGTGTGAGTGAGTGGTGTGAGGTGTGGGAGTGATGGTGTGAGTGGGAGTGTGAGTGAGTGGTGTGAGTGTGAGTGGGGTGGTTGAGGTGAGTGGGTGGTGTGTGGGTGTGAGTGAGTGGTGGGAGTGTGAGTGGGGTGTGCGCCTACTAGGCAATCCTCATTCAAGGAGAATAATTGCAATCATCGATCCTCATCACGACGCAAGTTCAAAAGATTTCCCATCCTCTTCAAGATAGGTAGCCGGAAGGCTCTCAAACTCGTTTAATGCGTCAGTGTAGTGCGCGTGCAGCCTAGGACATTTAGGAGCATCACAGACCTGCTATTGGCTCGCTCTTCCGCGCGCTATAAGTCGCGCGCAGTCCCCTTAAGAAGTAGTGCGCGTCTCGGGTAAGCAGCAAGCCGCCGATGCCAAAAGACACCCCCTACAACGACACGCCCACCTATTTAAGGGTCGAGATCTCGTTCGTTAACGGAATCAACCTGACAAATCACTCCACCAACCAGGAGCGGCCATGCACCACCACACAATTCATCGAGAAAGAGCTCTCAATCTGTCAATCCTTGAGATCGTCCTGACCTAGTAAAATTCCCCGTGTTGAGTCAAATTAAGCCGCATACTCCACGCCTGGTGGTGTCATTCCGTCAATTCCTTTAAGTTTCAGCCTTGCGAATGTACTCCCCCCTGAACCCATAATCTTTGATTTCTCGTTCGGGGAGTGCCGTGGGAGCCAAAATGACTTCCCTCGATCCTGAGACGGCATCGTTTACAGCAGTGGACTACGACGGTATCTGATCATCTTGGATCCCCACGCTCTCGTTCTTGATTAATGAAGACATTCTTGTCGAATGCTTTCGCAGAAGTTCGTCTTCCTACGATCTAAGAATTTCACCTCTGACGTAGGAGTACGTACGACCCCGGCAGTCCCTATTGATCCCGCGCAACGAGGCCTTAGACGAAACTCAAAAGAGAACCGCTAAGAACTTCGTTTTGATTATTCCTTCTCGGGTTAAGAGACCAACAAAAAGAGTCGAGAGAATCGATCCCTTGTTATTCCATGCTTTATCATTCACGGCGAACGCCTGCTTTGGGCACGCTGGTTTGTTCACAGTAACATCGGTGGTCGACCCGTATGCGTATGGTGTACGCGTAAGCGCTTTCATCCCGATGAAGAGATTACTTGCAAGGCACCATTACCACCGTTCATAGAGCACACGTCTTGATGCGAGGGGTTGATCCCAGCCTTCTGAATACCAGCAGTACGCTGATGCCCAGCAAACTGGGCCACCTTGCAACCTGAGCTCTGGATCCAACTACGAGCTTTTTAACAGCAGCAGCATTAATATACCATGCAGGGTCAGAACCTTGTGTCTTTTTGGAAGTGGCCAAAATTTTATTTCCAGAAAAAAAACGGGTTTTTTGAATTTTAAAAGTTTGGAACAAACTCTGCAGTAATTTTTGAGGAAGTTGAGCAAATTTTTTTTTTTCCAATTTTTTTTTTTGGAGGCCATCGGCCCCGCGGGAGCGTTTTAAAAAGACACAAGGTTTTGACCCTGCATGATACGCTATTGGTGCTGGAATTACCGCGGGTGCTGGCACCAGACTTGTCCACCAATTGTGTTCATTGACAGGTTTAGATATCATCCATTGCTTCTAACGTGTCGAGGCTATTTCTCTTCCTCAGCAGTGTTGCTATTGGGCAATTTGCGTACCTGCTGCCATCCTTAGATGTGGTAGCCGTTTCTCAGGAATCGAACCCTAATTCCCCGTTACCCGTTACAGCCACGGTAGTCCACTACACTACCGTCAAAAGCTGATAGGGCAGAAGCTCTTGCGGGCTTGCACCGACTTGAAGTCGTGTGCTATCACTCGATTGACCTGTTTCATCCACACACCGCTGCTATTGCTAGCGTTGGTTCTTATCTCGGTCAATTGTATCCACCTCGACCCCGCGGTTTTAAGGCCATGGGGTTGAATCGAGTTGGATTCTTCGGACATGTATTAGCAATGGAGTTACCATTGTTATCCAACTGGGCCCAAAAGGCACCTTCCCCGCGTAGATTGCCACCGATTTAATGAGCCGTCTGCAGACCCACTGTTAATCCATTTACTCTGAGACTTGCATGGCTTAATCCTTGAAACAAGCATATGACTACTGGCAGGATCAACCAGGTTTCTTGTCACTCAAACCAGACTGGACCGAGGAAAATCTGACGAATCAAAGATTCCCCGATACCAGAGATTGTATCGTGTCAAGCCTAGATTGATGCATGATCATTCTATCATGCAGGGTCAAAACCTTGTGTCTTTTGAAAATGGCCAAAAAAAAAAAATTCGGAAAAAAAATGGGTTTTTTGAATTTTAAAATTTTGGAACAAACTCTGCAGTAATTTTTGAGGAAGTTGAGCAAATTCTTTTTTTTCCAAAACTTTTTTTTGGGGTCCATCGGCTCCGTGGGAGCGTTTTAAAAAGACACAAGGTTTTGACCCTGCATGCTATTCATTCTTCAGCTTTCAAAGGGGCAGTCCTCGATCGTATCTCTACGACCGATAGCTTTCCTCGATTGCCCTTTTTGTATTTCACCATCGTGTCTTCCCGATTACCTTGACCATTTGATCGAGTGCATACGAGTATGCTAACTCGGATCTGGAACGAGTCCATGGGAGAGGAACGGTCTTGACTTTTGCATTTTCATTGGCACATGACCGATTCATTTTGCATTCCCTCCATGTCTTTCGAGCACGTGGTATGTCATTCATACTCATTCTAATCGGCATCCCTCTTCTTGAATCGCGAACGATTCTTTCCGTGGAATGTTAACACCGCCATTTGAGATTATCGAGGCGAGGTCATGCCAGATTAGTTAGCTATGTCACTAGAGCGGAGTGCTGCTCCGATTCAGAATGTGATTGACTCACTCTAGTGATTAGCGTTCTTGCCTTATGAATACCAGTCTCTTTCATTTGCCAGTCTTTGATTTTCATTTCATGCGTGGTTGACCATCATATTACCAACAGGAGAGGTAGTGATCCTTCCGTCCTCCTGGAGCTCAAGAGCTTCCAGGAGGGGAGGACCCCCTTTCCTATATTGGGCATGACCCCTTTTCCCGAACTGGGGGGGTCGGCGACGCGCACGCGTCCCTCCCCTCCCCCCTTCCCTCCCCCCCTCCCTACAGTTGCCTGTAGGAGAGAGAGGAGAGAGGAGAGAGGAGAGAGAGAGAGAGGAGAGAGAGCAGCGCACGAGAGTCACCTGGCAACAACGCGCCCACCTCATACCCTTGCTCCTGAGCACAACACCTCCATCTCCAATCTTCTCCGCGCCGGGAAGCTCCCGCACCGGCCCAGAGCTCAACCTTTTTACAAAGGGAGCCGAGGGCCAGAACAGGAACTTTGACGCGAAAAAAAATGGCGAGGGGGTGGGGGCCTGAAAGAGGGCATTTTAGCGGGCGAGGGGTCACCTCGCGACGAAATCTCAAAGCTCGTCTCGGATTGATCTCTGGAAACAGCCTCCCTCCCCGGGCCCCAATCCCTCTCCTGTGTCATCATCCTGAGGCTCAAGCCGAAGCGAACTTCTCAGGAATCATACGAGCGTGGAGAGAGGAAAGAGGCGGGTTTGGTAAGGTGCGTCCAAAGATCAACAGAGATTCCCCTGGAGATTTCGTCGCCAACGATTCTCAAATGCTGGTCTCTCTCTCATCTCTGGTGGGATATCCGAAATGAAATCGTATCCTGGATCATCATCGCTCTCGAGAGCTCAAGCCGAAGCGAACTTTTCGTATGGTCATTTGACGATCCAGGAATCAGAATCCATTGGGGATATGCGGCTGGAGAAGAAAAAGAGGTTCGCATTCGCGAATCGCTTTTTGATTTGCCTTAGAAACACGAACATGATGATTCAACCATTCATTCCATTCCATTCAAATTGACCAACATCGAGAGACTCTGGGTGGATTCATCACTTTTTTCCAAATTCACATCCGGGTTTCTCCTGATCCAACCCCACTCTTTCGAGTGGAGCCGCTCTTTTTTATTTTAAGAGACACAGGCTAAACCAGGTTTCTGTCTTGAGGCCACACTTGCCAACACAGGTCAAACTGGATTTCTGTCTTGATCTTCCCTTTTGGAAGAGACACAGGCTAAACCAGGTTTCTGTCTTGAGGCACTTTCTTTCTTGCTTTTGTTTCTGCTCCCTTTCTTTTTCTCTGTTCATCTATTCTGTCTTTCTGTCTCTGCTCCCTTTCCCTTCTTTTTGGTGCACCAGCGCAACTAACAGATCATGAGAAGTTGCAACAAGACGACGAGAAGTTGAGAAGTAGTGTTGATTGAAGTCAAACCAACCAACAGGAAAAAAACTTGAACAACAAAAGAAGACATGTTGGCTCTCTTTGGGGTGCTGTTATTCCTCCTGACTTGGACCCCAGGTTGTAAGCAGCCAATGAAAGAGATGGTCTGAAAAGAAAGCGTCCAGGCTCAGGTCCAGCCCCCTTGCAACTTCCACTGGCTGAAGGCATGGATTTGTCTGAGGACGATGAAGAAGATGAAGAAGACGAAGAAGATGAAGAAGACAGCAAGCCAGTTCCTGTTGCAAAGCACAGGCAGCGTGTGAAGCAGCGTAAGGTGGCCTCTATTGCATTGAAGCAGAAGGAAAGGGCTGAAGGCTACAGCGGTGTCTTCCGCAAGCGTGTGCAGGTGAAACCTGAATTTCGTTTGATTGACCTTATCCAGCAGGGAGATGAAGCAATGGCCAAGAAGCTTCAGGAGTACGGTGTCATACCTTCAACTATTACATGCAAGTGCAACAAAACTTTGGAAGACCTGGCTGGAGCATGAGCATCAGGGAGACTAAAGGGGGATCTCTCAAGATCAGCCTTGCTGATTTCTTCTGTTTGGTGCTTGGTTTTGTGTTAGGTACTAAACAGCATGTAGTTCTTGCACTTTGTAAGCTAGCACGACAGACAATCACAAAGTGGGAAGCTGGCTTTAAGCACACTGTTGGGAGTGAAGTGCAGCGCATGGAAGCAGTGAACCTTCCTTTGGGTGGCCCTGGGGCCATCATTGAGATAGATGAATTCTCAATTGGAGGAAGAATTGTTAAAGACAGAAGAGGGGTGCCTGTTGGGTATGAATACATGCGGTTTGTTGGCATTGTTGTGAGAGGCTCACCTTTCTTCTTAATACGTGAGCTTCCCAGGAAAGTTCAGAAACTTGTTGAACCGAAAGAAACAGTACCAAGCCCTTCAGGGCACAAAGCCTTCACCAATAAGAAAGACCATCCAGTGGCACCACCACCTCCTCCAATTTCAAAGGAGGAGTTCAAAGCCCTGCTTGATGAGGGGGTCTTGGAAATAGGGACCCCAGAGAACCCACTTTACATTTCCACAGACGGAGCTGCTACTTACCGCTACATGCTAGACCCAACATCAACTTCATTGGGGGCAAGACAAACATTGTGTTAACTATGCTTGGGTCAATCATGGGAAGGAAGAGTGGTGCAAGCTGGTTGACGCTGAGGCCACTCCCCCTGTTCAAGAATGCCATGCAGAGACGTGTATCTCAGACAAGCTTGCCAAGCTATCTGAGCCAGCACAGCCAGGATCAGCAATTGTTGCAGAAGGAAACTTCTCCCCTTTATACCGAAACAAACAGTGGGTGGCAGGAACACAGAAAGCGGATGGGTTGTGGAAGCACTTGAAATCCACACTCAAGACAAAAAACTGCAAGCAGCGTTCAAAGCCGTCAGAGATTCTCACAAATCAGTGGAAACTGCAAAACACAGGTCTTGATCTTGTCCACCTCTTTCTGTGTGCCTTGGGGAAGAAAGTGTCTGACATGGAGCTGGCAGTTGAGGCTGAAGATGCTCCTCCTAATCTGGCCCAGAACTTGTCTGAATCCGACAACCTGCTGCAGCTTCTCGCACGGCCTGGTATGCATGAACAAATACTGTCTCAGCCAGGTGTGCGTGATTTGTTGTGGAGGGCATTGACAGGACCAGCAGCCACCAGCACAAAATGATGCACAGCAACCAG
The DNA here is from genome assembly GCA_030068145.1 of Diplonema papillatum. NCBI lineage: Eukaryota > Euglenozoa > Diplonemea > Diplonemida > Diplonemidae > Diplonema > Diplonema papillatum. Next base: position 9,810 of record JAPJBO010000498.1, on the reverse strand, counting down.
AAGAAGATGGTGAATTTCCTTCACCAGCACAAGGTCCTGAATTGCCTTCACCAGCACAGGGTCCTGAACTACAGTCACCAGTGCAGGAGGAGGAAGCCGGCGGGAGTCTAAAGTCCCCAAAGTCTAAAGTAGGACTTTAGACTTTGGCCCAAGCAATCCCGGGTTCAAACCTCAAAGTCTAAAGTAGCCAGGGTCTAAAGTCCCAAAGTCTAAAGTAGCCAGGGTCTAAAGTAGGACTTTAGACCTTGGCTACTTTAGACTTTGAGATTTGAACCCGGGATTGCTTGGGCCAAAGTCTAAAGTCTACTTTAGACTTTGGGGACTTTAGACCCTGGCTACTTTGAACCTTGGCTACTTGGTCAAAATTTTGGGTCAAAATGTTGGGTTCAAAAATTTGGGGTCAAAATTTTGGGTCAAAAATTTTGGGTCAAAATTTGGGTTCAAAATTTTGGGTCAAAATTTTGGGTCAAAATTTTGGGTTCAAAATTTTGGGTTCAAAATTTTGGGTCAAAATTTTGGGTCAATTTTGGGTTCAAAAATTTAGGTCAAAATTGGCGGGTCTACACCTTGTCCAAGCTACACCTTGTCGGACAAGGTGTAGTTGGGGCTCCGGACAAGGTGTAGTTGGGTGCCGGACAAGGTGTAGTTGGGTGCCGGACAAGGTGTAGTTGGGTGCCGGACAAGGTGTAGTTGGGTGCCGGACAAGGTGTAGACAGGGCTCCCGGACAAGGTGGTTGGCCCCTGGCTATTTTGGATTGGTCCAACTTCCAACTACACCTTGTCCGGGAGCGTCCAACTACACCTTGTCCGGCAGCCAACTGGCAGCTCTTCGGTTAGAGTCGTGTAGAGCATTTCCATTACAAAAAACTTCGGTTAGAGTCGCAAGCCATTTTTATTGAGAAAAACTTCGGTTAGAGTCGTGTAGAGCATTTCCATTACAAAAAACTTCGGTTAGAGTCGCAAGCCATTTTCATTGAGAAAAACTTCGGTTAGAGTCGCGTAGCATGCAGGGTCAAAACCTTGTGTCTTTTTGGAAATGGCCAAAAAAAAATTTCCGGAAAAAAAATGGGTTTTTTGAATTTTAAAAGTTTGGAACAAACTCTGCAGTAATTTTTGAGGAAGTTGAGCAATTTTTTTTTTTTCCAAAATTTTTTTTAGGGCTCCATCGGCCCCGCGGGAGCGTTTTAAAAAGTCACAAGGTTTTGACCCTGCATGGTAGAGCATTTCCATTACAAAAAACTTGGTTAGAGTCGCAAGACATTTTCATTACAAAAAACTTCGGTTAGAGTCGCAAGCCATGTGGTGCTTTGTGAAAAAGTTGAGCAATTTTTTTTTTTCGCCGAGAATTGTTCTTGGGGGGGGGCTTCTCCGCGACAACTATTTTGTGTCACCCGTGTCCTACCCGTCACACGTGACGTCACGCCCGTCACGCGTGACGGGCGTGACGTCACGCGTGACGTCACACCCGTCACGCGTGACGTCACGGTCTGTCACGCGTGACGTCACGGTCTGTCACGCGTGACGTCACACCCGTCACGCGTGACGTCACGGTCTGTCACGCGTGACGTCACAGGCAGGTGTGGACCCAGCGACCAGGGTCGCTGGGTCCAGTTTTTCCCAGGTCGCTGGGTCCAGTTTTGGTGGATCCAGGTCGCTGGGTCCAGTTTTCAAGGTAAAAAAACTGGACCCAGCGACCTGGAAAAACTGGACCCAGCGACCTGGTCGCTGAGTCCAGTTTTCAAGGTAAGAAAGCTGGACCCAGCAACCAGGAAAAACTGGACCCAGCGACCTGGGAAAAACTGGACCCAGCGACCTGGTTGCTGGGTCCAGTTTTAAAGGTAAGAAAGCTGGACCCAGCAACCAGGAAAAACTGGACCCAGCGACCTGGGAAAAACTGGACCCAGCGACCTGGTTGCTGGGTCCAGTTTTAAAGGTAAAAAAACTGGACCCAGCGACCAGGTCGCTGGGTCCAGTTTTGGTGGATCCAGGTCGCTGGGTCCAGTTTTCAGGCGGGTCTCTACTTAGCAAAATCTCTACTTTGTGACAAAGTAGAGATTGGGTTCAGAACTAAGTAGAGATTTTGGCTTGGGACAAAGTAGAGATGGGGGGTGGCTATTTTGGGTTAGTCCATCTCTACTTTGTCCTGAACCCAATCTCTACTTTGTCCAATCTCTACTTTGTCCCGAGTCAAAATCTCTACTTAGTTCTGAACCCAATCTCTACTTTGTCACAAAGTAGAGATTGGGTCCCAGGACAAAGTAGAGATGGGGGGTGGCTATTTTGGGTTAGTCCATCTCTACTTTAGGTTGAAAAATTGGGTCAAAATTTTTGGGTTCAAAATTTGGGTGAAATTTTTTGAGCTGAAAATTTTGGGTCAAAATTTTTGGGTTCAAAATTTGGGTGAAATTTTTTGGGTTCAAAATTTGGGTGAAAATTTTTGAGTTAAATTTTGGGTTGAAAATTTCCTAAATATTATTCGGAAGTTTCTGAGTTTTTTGCACTGGGGCATGCCTTCATGTTCTTTTATTAAGAGAGATCGCTCAGGTTGTTCTCAGTCGATTTCAGTGTGTGGGGTCCCGATCTCAGCGTGTTTGCGATTCGTTCGCAACACTATGCAGTCGTCTGATCTTGGAGCACTTGAAGGTCGTATTTTCCCGTCTTTTTTCCAAGTTTTTCGCCGACTGTCTTTCCGACTTTTCCCGGGTTTTTCACGCTCTTTTTCGCTCGCTTTTCGTTGATTCATAAGATCTCTATTTCGTGTGTACAAAGTCAGATTGGGTGCTTGCGCCTTCGGCGCTTGAATCTTTTATTAAGAGAGATCGCTCAGGTTGTTCTCAGTCGATTTCAGTGTGTGGGGTCCCGATCTCAGCGTGTTTGCGATTCGTTCGCAACACTAACAGTTCGTCTGCCTAGGAGCACTTGATTTCAGTGTGTGGGAGTCCCAACTTCAGCGTGTTTGCGATTCGTTTGCAACACTATACCATGCAGGGTCAAAACCTTGTGTCTTTTTAAAACGCTCCCGCGGGGCCGATGGACCCCAAAAAAATTTTTTGGCAAAAAAAAATTTTGTTCAACTTCCGCAAAAATTACCGCAGTTTTTGTTCCAAAATTCTAAAATTCAAAAAACCCATTTTTTTTCTGGAAATAAAATTTTGGCCATTTCCAAAAGACACAAGGTTTTGACCCTGCATGATACAGTCGTCTGGCCTTGGAGCACTTGAAGGTCGTATTTTCCCGTCTTTTTCCTAGTTTTTCGCCGACTGTCTTTCCGACTTTTCCCGGGTTTTACACGCTCTTTTTCGCTCGCTTGATTCATAAGATCTCTGTTTCGTGTGTACATAGTTGGATTGGGTGGTTGCGCCTTCAGCGCTTGAATCTTTTATCAAGAGAGATCGCTCAGGTTGTTCTCAGTCGATTTCAGTGTGTGGGGTCCCGATCTCAGCGAGTTTGCGATTCGTTCGCAACACTAACAGTTCGTCTGCCTAGGAGCACTTGATTTCAGTGTGTGGGGGTCCCAACTTCAGCGTGTTTGCGATTCGTTTGCAACACTATGCAGTCGTCTGATCTTGGAGCACTTGAAGGTCGTATTTTCCCGTCTTTTTTCCAAGTTTTTCGCCGACTGTCTCCGACCTTTCCACGCTCTTTTTCGCTCGCTTTTTTCGTTGATTCATAAGATCTCTGTTTCGTGTGTACAAAGTCTGCGATCCGTTTGCAACACTACAATCGTCTGGCCTTGGAGCACTTGAAGGTCTTTTTCCCGTCTTTTTTCCAAGTTTTTCGCCGACTGTTTTTTCCGACTTCCTCCAGGGTTTGTAAACACTCTTTTTTGCTCGCTTTTTCGCTGAATCGTAAGATCTCTGTTTCATGTGTACATAGTTGGATTGGGTGGTTTCGGTTTTTTTTTTGGCCCAAAAATTTTCGGAAATTTTTCGGATTTTTTTTTTGGCCCAAAAAATTTTTGGAAAATTTTCAGATTTTTTTTTTTGGCCCAAAATTTTTCGGAAATTTTTTCGGAATTCTTTTTTGGGCCAAAAAAATTTCGGAAATTTTTCGGATTTTTTTTTTTCTGGCCCAAAAAATTTTCGGAAATTTTCGGATTTTTTTTTTGGCCCAAAATTTTTCGGCAATTTTTCGGATTTTTTTTTTTCGGCCCGAAAAAATTTCGGAATTTTTTTCGAAATTTTTTTTTGGAAAATTTTCGGATTTTTTTTTGGCCTGAAAATATTTCGGGAAAATTTGGTCACAATCCCAAAAAAGGTAGAGATAAGGGCGCAACCCCCAAAAAAGGTCGAGATAAGGGCGCAACCCCCAAAAAAGGTCGAGATAAGGGCGCAACCCTCAAAAAAGGTCGAGATAAGGGAACAAGCCAAAAACGGGCCAAAAAGGTAGAGATAAGGGCGCAGCTCAAAAAGGTAGAGATAAGGGCGCATCTCAAAAAGGTCGAGATAAGGGCGCAACCCAAAAACGGGCCAAAAAGGTCGAGATAAGGGCGCAACCCAGGGGGGGTTACCATGCAGGGTCAAAACCTTGTGTCTTTTTGAAAATGGCAAAAACAAAATTTCTGGAAAAAAATTGTACCACTGACACCCCCCAACCCAACCACCCACCACAAACCCACCCACCCACACCTCAGCCACCACCACACCTTCCCCATCCACCAACCCACCCAACCACACAACACCCGCACTTACCCCAACTTTGAACTCAACCCAAATTTTGCAATCAGTTCAAAAATTTGAACGAAAATTTGAACCAAAAATTCAACCCAAATTTTGCAACCCAAAATGTCAGTTCAAAATTTTGAACAAAAAATTGAACCAAAAATTTACTTCCAAAAATCTCAGATTTTGCACTCAGCACGAAAATCTCAGATTTTAGCATTTTCAAAAATCTCAGATTTTGCACTCATGCGAGAATCTCAGATTTTGCACTCATGCCAAAATCTCAGGCGCACGCAAAATCTGAGATTTCGCGCGCGCAAAATCTGAGACCCGCCCAGTTTTTCCAGGTCCAGTTTTTTTACCTTGAAAACTGGACCCAGCGACCTGGATCCACCAAAACTGGCATGTGTAACATACAGAGAGGCTCTCTGTATTTTACATTTTTAGCAAAAAAAACGCTAAAAATGTAAAATACAGAGAGCTCTCTGTATTTTACATTTTTAGCGAAAAATTCGCTAAAAATGTAAAATACAGAGAGATCTCTCTGTATCATGCAGGGTCAGAACCTTGTGTCTTTTTAAAACGCTCCCGCGGAGCCGATGGAGCCCTAAAAATTTTTTTGGAAAAAAAAAATTTGCTCAACTTCCTCAAAAATTACTGCAGAGTTTGTTCCAAACTTTTAAAATTCAAAAAACCCAATTTTTTTCTGGAATTTTTTTTTTTGCCATTTTCAAAAAGACACAAGGTTTTGACCCTGCATGCTACACTGCAACTACACTACACTACACTGCACTACATCTCTCTGTATTTTACATTTTTAGCATTTTTTGTGCTAAAAATGTAAAATACAGAGATTCTCTCCTCTGTATGTTACATTTTTAGCATCTTCTTTGATAAAAATGTAAAATACCATGCAGGGTCAAAACCTTGTGTCTTTTTGAAAATGGCAAAAAAAAAAATTCTGGAATAAAAATGGGTTTTTTGAATTTTAAAAGTTTGGAACAAACTCTGCAGTAATTTTTGAGGAAGTTGAGCAAAATTTTTTTTTTCCAAAAAAATTTTTAGGGCTCCATCGGCTCCGCGGGAGCGTTTTAAAAAGACACAAGGTTTTGACCCTGCATGGAAGTGAAATGTAGTGTAGTGGCAGCTCTTCGGTTAGAGTCGCACAAGGCATTTCCATTACAAAAAACTTCGGTTAGAGTCGCAAGCCATTTTCATTGAGAAAAACTTCGGTTAGAGTCGCGTAGAGCATTTCCATTACAAAAAACTTCGGTTAGAGTCGCAAGCCATTTTCATTGAGAAAAACTTCGGTTAGAGTCGCGTAGAGCATTTCCATTACAAAAAACTTCGGTTAGAGTCGCAAGCCATTTTCATTGAGAAAAACTTCGGTTAGAGTCGCGTAGAGCATTTTCATTACAAAAAACTTCGGTTAGAGTCGCAAGCCATTTTCATTGAGAAAAACTTCGGTTAGAGTCGCGTAGAGCATTTTCATTACAAAAAACTTCGGTTAGAGTCGCAAGCCATTTTCATTGAGAAAAACTTCGGTTAGAGTCGCAAGCCATTTCCATTGAGAAAAACTTCGGTTAGAGTCGCAAGCCATTTTCATTACAAAAAACTTCGGTTAGAGTCGCAAGCCATTTTCATTACAAAAAACTTCGGTTAGAGTCGCAAGCCATTTTCATTACAAAAAACTTCGGTTAGAGTCGCAAGCCATTTTCATTACCATGCAGGGTCAAAACCTTGTGTCTTTTTAAAACGCTCCCGCGGGGCCGATGGAGCCTAAAAAAATTTCTGGGAAAAAAAAATTTTGCTCAACTTCCTCAAAAATTACTGCAGAGTTTGTTCCAAACTTTTAAAATTCAAAAAACCCAATTTTTTTCCGGAAATTTTTTTTTTGCCATTTCCAAAAAGACACAAGGTTTTGACCCTGCATGTTACAAAAAACTTCGGTTAGGGTTGCGTAAGGGTCGCAAAAGAAAGAAAGAAACGAAAGGGCCTCAAGACAGAAACCTGGTTTAGCCTGTGTCTCTTCCCAAGGGAAGATCAAGACAGAAATCCAGTTTGACCTGTGTTGGCAAGTGCCTCAAGACAGAAACCTGGTTTAGCCTGTGTCTCTTCCAAAGGGAAGATCAAGACAGAAATCCAGTTTGACCTGTGTTGGCACCACACTAACCCACCCACACCCACCACTCCCACACCACCTCACATCAACCTCTCACCCACCCCACTCACACCCACACCACACTCACCCACCTCACTCACCAACCCACCCCCCAACCCACCCACCCCACACCCACTCCCACATCACCCACCTCACTCACCAACCCACCACCCCACACCCCACCACCCACACCACACTACTCACATCCACCTCACTCACAACCCACCTCACCCAATCACATCCACCTCACTACTCACACCCACACCAACCACTCACATCTACGCGACTCTAACCGAAGTTTTTCTCAATGAAAATGGCTTGCGACTCTAACCGAAGTTTTTTGTAATGGAAATGCTCTATGCGACTCTAACCGAAGTTTTCTCATGGAAATGGCTTGCGACTCTAACCGAAGTTTTTTGTAATGGAAATGCTCTACGCGACTCTAACCGAAGTTTTTCTCAATGAAAATGGCTTGCGACTCTAACCGAAGTTTTTTGTAATGGAAATGCTCTACGCGACTCTAACCGAAGTTTTTCTCAATGAAAATGGCTTGCGACTCTAACCGAAGTTTTTTGTAATGGAAATGCTCTATGCGACTCTAACCGAAGTTTTTCTCAATGAAAATGGCTTGCGACTCTAACCGAAGTTTTTTGTAATGGAAATGCTCTACGCGACTCTAACCGAAGAGCTGCCAGTGTAGTGTAGTTGTAGTTGTAGTGTAGCATGCAGGGTCAAAACCTGTGTCTTTTTGAAAATGGCAAAAAAAAGTTTCCGGAAAAAACTTGGGTTTTTTGAATTTTAAAAGTTTGGAACAAACTCTGCAGTAACTTTTGAGGAAGTTGAGCAAATTTTTTTTTTTCCAAAATTTTTTTTAGGGCTCCATCGGCCCCGCGGGAGCGTTTTACCATGCAGGGTCAAAACCTTGTGTCTTTTTAAAACGCTCCCGCGGGGCCGATGGAGCCCTAAAATTTTTTTTGGAAAAAAAAAATTTGCTCAACTTCCTCAAAAATTACTGCAGAGTTTGTTCCAAACTTTTAAAATTCAAAAAACCCAATTTTTTCTGGATTTTTTTTTTTGCCATTTTCAAAAAGACACAAGGTTTTGACCCTGCATGTTACAAAGACACAAGGTTTTGACCCTGCATGGTAGTGTAGTGTAGTGTGGTGTAGTGTAGTGGCACCGTTCCCGATGGCGTCATACTCTGACGCCATCGGTACCTTTTTTGATTCATTTCACCTGTATGACGCCATCGGTACCTTTTTTGATTCATTCATTCTCCGTACGCCATCGGTACCTTTTTTGATTCACATATTCTCGTACGCCATCGGTACCTTTTTTGGACCTTTTGAATCATGACGCCATCAGTACCTTTTTTGATTCATTTCACCTGTATGACGCCATCAGTACCTTTTTTCGACATAGGGGGGGTCATATGGAGGTCATATGGGGGTCATATAGGGGTCATATAGGGGTCATATAGGGGTCATATGGGGGTCATATAGGGGTCATATGGGGGTCATATAGGGGTCATATGGGGGTCATATGGGGGTCATAGAGGGGTCAGGTAGGGGTCATATGGGGGTCATAGGGGGTCATATGGGGGTCATATAGGGGTCATATAGGGGTCATATGGGGGTCATATGGGGGTCATATAGGGGTCATATGGGGTCATATGGGGTCATATAGGGGTCATATGGGGTCATTTATAGGGGTTCATATAGGGGTCATATGGGCGTCAATATAGGGGTCATAATAGGGGTCATAATAGGGGTCATATGGGGTTCATATGGTTCATATGGGGTCATATGGGGTTCATATAGGGTCATATAGGGGTCATATGGGGTCATATGGGACTCATATGGGGTCATATGGGGGTCATATAGGGGTCATATGTGGGGAATTGTTGCTGGCTTCTTCTGGCATCATCGCACTCGTTCTGAGGCGGGGTCTGCAGCCGTTGTTCGGCTGGCGTTCCTCTGCAGCGCTCTCTCTCTCTCAAATGACAGTGAGAATGTGGGGTAGGCCCTGCTTATTGATTCACGGTTGAACGAAGCTAGCGCACAAGGTTTGCCTGTTCTCGCACCTACTTTCCGCTTTCACACACAGATGCTCTACAAACTTCGGCCTGAGCTCCTTCCTGCGTTCGTCTGTTGGTGGGTTCTCCCACTTGACGGGTTCCGCCGTGGCCACTCCAGTTGAAAGAGAACGGTAAAAGGTCACCAGTCAGGATACTCACATAACAAACGAAGGGGAACACCGACCATGAGGCAAGCTATGATCGCCGCCGGGACGACGTCACGCGGGGGATGGAGGGTGGGAAAAAGAAAGAGGAAGGTGAGACTGACATTCTTTGCTCCTGCTGGGTTTGGGCTTTTGTTGCTGCCAGAGTGACTAGTGCCTCCTCCCAAACTCTTCTGGTGTTGGTTTGGGTAGGTGCTCCTCCTGCCATGCGCTTTGCTCCAATTCCCACGGTAAACCATAGGAATTGTTGCTGGCTTCTTCTGGCATCATCGCACTCGTTCTGAGGCGGGGTCTGCAGCCGTTGTTCGGCTGGCGTTCCTCTGGCAGCGCTCTCTCTCTCTCAAATGACAGTGAGAATGTGGGGTAGGCCCTGCTTATTGATTCACGGTTGAACGAAGCTAGCGCACAAGGTTTGCCTGTTCTCGCACCTACTTTCCGCTTTCACACACAGATGCTCTACAAACTTCGGCCTGAGCTCCTTCCTGCGTTCGTCTGTTGGTGGGTTCTCCCACTTGACGGGTTCCGCCGTGGCCACTCCAGTTGAAAGAGAACGGTAAAAGGTCACCAGTCAGGATACTCACATAACAAACGAAGGGGAACACCGACCATGAGGCAAGCTATGATCGCCGCCGGGACGACGTCACGCCACCTGCCCCCTCGCGAGTAAAGAATGCCCTCACCGCAAGTAAAAGTCGCTGTCGATCCTCTTCCGAGGCGTCAGCGGCAAGGGCAACTCTTGAAGGGACA